>JAVJIF010012428.1:0-65331 GCA_038442645.1 Agave tequilana
AATAATAAGTTTCCATCAATTACCATTGCTAGATTGAACTACATATAGTATAGATATACCTTAAAAAGATAAGAGAGTCCACTTTTCTGTGATTCTTACCGTGTCGTAATTGGGCATGTTTGATAAGGGTTATCATCAAATACTACTAAGTATTAAAGTTAAGAATTCTACAAGAATTCGATTCGGGTAAGTGATGTACTTCAAACACATATGTAATGATAGTAAAAAGGGGCTATATGTCTCGTGAGCCAAGAATTTTGTGATAAGTTTCTTAAATAAGTGACCAATGTAAACCTGACTTCTAGTAAAGAGGATATCAACTTGGAAAACCAATCAAATGATGATATATGAGAATATACCGGCATAAAAAATAATTCGAACTTATAAACTTGATAATATACATAATGAATTTAATTCATACGTGGTGCAGACTTGAATTACATAGACAAAAGTTTTATATGTGAAAGATTATTATCAAATTATTATGTAGCTGAGCTCACAATTTAGACTACATGTATCGAGTATACTAAATTGATTGTATGTAAACTGAACTCACCAATTTAATCAAGTATGAAGCAATCAAAGATTATATGCTGATGACCATAAAATCAGTGAACCAATTATAATTACGTAAGGAAAATTTTATATGAAATGAATGGCTAATTGATTAGTCACATATATTGCATATACATTGTCACCTTACCATACTTTTTGGCTAATAAATCCTATTAACAAGTCTTCTTCTTCTTTGTTTAATGTAGGCCCAATTGCTAAAAGAAAGGAATGAGAAACAAGCCCAAAAGCCCACCAAATTCTGATTTAATTCAGAATAAATTTGAAATCAAGGAATCAGAGCAAATCTTGGCGTATCAGAGAGGTTGAAAACCGGTTGAAAAGAATCCTCCCTGAATCAAGCGTTGAAGCCAAATAATCAAAGGCTGTTTCGTCAAATTCTGAAGCTGCAATGAGAAAACCAGCAGAAGATATGAGCAAATCACCAAACCGGAGAGTTTCCAATTGGGTGTGGCCACATGGCCACACCAGGGCCGCGGAAACGCGGCCCTAGCAGCGTTTCCACGGCCTTGTTGTGTCAGTTAGGGGAGCGTTTGCTCCCCCAATCTTCCCGGGATCTCCCCCCTCTGGTTTTTTTCTATAAATACCAGTTTCAACAGAGTAAAAAGGAGCGAAGACTAGGATTAGAATTTTGTTTATACTTTAAAGTTTAGGCTCTTTGTTAGGTAGTATAAAAGTTATATTTTTGTTTTGCAATTTGTAGTTCTACACAAATACTTATGAGAAAGATGAATTGAGTGCTTGTACTTGAAGATTGAAGTGACATTAATACAAGAATCGAGTTACTTTTTCTTCCACTCATTTACGGTATGTCTTGCATTATTTACTTGCATTTTTCTTTGTTTCCCATGAGTAGCTAAATCGATTTTCTGGGCTCACTATTGTACCTCTCTCCAATTCTTCTTCTTTTCTGATTTTCATGAAAAAGACCCAATGAATCATTTGCATGCCTAACTTAAAGCCTTTCTTCTTGAAAGTGTTCTTGAACGCACATGAGGATGGGTTTGGATCTTTAAACTCCTATTTCTTTTAAAAATGTTTCTTGAACTATTTTTATTTCATACTTGCTTCTTCGCGCTTGATGATTTAACATTCGATTCAAAACGATTTCTTAAAAAAAAGAGTGAACTCTTCCAACCATCTCATGTGCTTTACTTCAAACTTTCTAAGTCAACCTTAAGTTTTGCCTATGATCAAGTTGAGGCACTTAGGTTTCAATAGAAGAATAAATGGTTGAGTAGTGAGATAGTGAGCCCAGATTTTCTTCTTTATTAAAATCAACCAAACAATTTTCAAGTTTTTTAAATCACCTTCTCCAAAGCCTTCTCTAAAGTTACAATTTCTCTTTTAATCATCTCCTTCTTTCCATTCTCTTTCAATTAAAAAACGAGCACAATTCTTTGTCATTAAATGGAACACCGAAAAGTTTTCATCGCATTCCTCCTCGTGGACACGACCCGTTAGCCACAAGCTACATGGTAAATCTCTTAACTCTTTGATTGTTCTTTCATTCTACAACCAATTTTTGGTGCCGTTGCTGGGGAGGGACGGTAAGTTACTCTCTTTAAAAGTTTAGATTTTTGGTTAACTTTCTTCTTTGTTTTTTTTACAGATTTAACAATAAGGAATTCTTACTGCAGTGGACACATAAGTGGCCTTGGACTCTACTCAAGAAAGCAGAGCCAAGAAGCCCTCAGATTTGCTACATTCCAGTGACAAAACTGAGTGAACTACTAACCTGTATTTTTGCAGTTGGCTGAATTGAAAATCTGAATTTCTGTAGCATTTATCTCCTTGTTTGACTCACTGTATATACATTTTTAACACAACAGTAAAAAATTGATTGTTAATTGCTTAAAAAACGTTTAGACTTGCATTATAGGCATTTGTCTAATTACGTTTACTTTACAATTACTGTTGAAGTGAGCTGGAGACAGGTACGTATGCATAGCATATAGTTTAGGAAACATTCTTGGGTGATATTTGCTTTTGAATGCTACTTTTCTATATCTTGCACACTTTGCACAATTAACTCTAAGGGCAAAAACTAATTCAAGATAAGGTGGGGAAGTCATTACCCTTCCTTAGCCCACAAACTATCTCCAAGCACGCACGACCTAAGCCTAAGTAAAATCTGATAGACGTTGGCCTTAGGGACATCTCGAACTCACTAGGAGATTATCCTAAGGGGGAAGGTGTTGGAATTTGACTCCTGTCAAATCAGTGTCTAGGAAGGGGATTGAGGGCCGAAAGCCCGAAGGTTGGTGGTTACTTAATTAAGGAACGTCTTTGACGGATAACCTCCCACCAATCTTGCCCTGACCTGGCTAATTAGCTTGCGGTCAAAGTCTACATTATACCTCCTGTGGACAATCAACCAGTTAGGAGTTGTCTAGGTCGAGGTTACCTTAGATTAGGCTTGGTTGATTACTCGTGTTGACTTTGGTAAACTTATTTGTGATTGTGATTGTGTTTGTGTATGCAAGTGTGGTTAAGAGACCCTAATTCATCTAGGTTAACTAGAAACACATCACCACCCAAGTTTGAACTAAGATCAGATCTGGTAATGGCTCAATCAACATCATTGCAGGATAGGTTCTACCCTATTAGAACCTCACTTCCATCTTGCATTCTACTTCCATCGGTTGGTGAATACAATTTTGAGCTCAAGCCTCAATCATCAACACACTCTCCCAAGTTTCATGGCTTAGAGTCCGAAGATGCTTACTTCTTCATAAGAGAATTTGAGGAAGTATGTCTAATGATGAAAATCTCACACCTTGTAGACGATGCTATTAGGTTGAGATTTGTCCCTTTCGCACTTAAGGACCTAGCAAAGAAATGGCTTTACAGCTTAGCGGCCGGTTCTATCACATCTTGGGATGGTTTCATCAAGGTCTTCTTGAAGAAATTCTATCCAATTCATAAGACCGCTCTCATTAGGAAGATAATCATGCAATTCAAGTAAGAACCGAGTGAACCGTTCTAGAGGTACTTTGAACGCTTTAAAAGACCTCCTTGTCCAATGTCCACATCATGGAATAGAGAAATGGCGACAATGCCAAATTCTTTATGACGGTTTAGACTATTCTACCAAACCCTCTTAGAAAGTATGTGTCAAGGGGGATTCTTGCAGAAGGATGAAAATGAAGGATGGGATTTGTATGAAAATCTAGCTGAAAAGACCATCCAATGGGAACCTGCTAGTGAGACCTCTAGGAATCTAAACTCCATCTCTTCAAAAGGAGGTCTCCATTCTATCGAATCATCCATAGCTAATGAGGCTAAGTTAGCTAACCTAGCTAGAAGACTGGAAGCTCTAGAAACGAAGGAACCAAGTCCAGTAAATCAAGTCAGCCCAAATCAATTTTCAACTCCGGGCTGCACTTACTGTCAAGCCATGAATCATGTGTTCGAGGAGTGCCCTGTCTTTCAGGCTCAGCAACCATACCATGAACTGATGAATGCGGCCTTTTCAAGGCTGAATAATAATCCTTACGCACCAACGTACAATCTGAAATCACCTAGAGGGGGGGTGAATAGTGATGGCTATATGAAATATGGCAATAATGCGGAATTAAAAATTCTACTAACAAATTGCTCAGATTAAAAGACTAGCAATAAACACAATAAGTAGTGCAAGAAATAAAGGAGTTTGAGTTTAGAGAAAATTCGAGCAAACGCAAACAAGTATATGTTTCCGAGGTTCGAGCCACGCTCTATGTCCCCGCCTTCACACTTGAAGGATTTCCACTATTGTTGATCCCACCGGATCGCCAATACAAGGACACACTTGTCCTATCTCTCGTGATGCCGCAACACCACCCGGAGCACACTAGCTCGCCTTGAGGCCGATGCCTCTACAACTTCACACAAGAAGAAAATGATCACACTTGATCGAAAATCGCTCACTTAGCACAATCCTATAACCAATATGTAGATGTAGAATTGGGATTGTGTAGTGCAAATATCTAGAGTGAAGTAGAGGTAAAGGCTTCAAATGGGTGTATGGAAATTTTGGCTTTGAAAATCTTTTCTCAAATAGAAGGCTTGAAAATCTTATGAAAATATGTTGTCAAATTGTTTTGTAAATTAGTGTCTTATCATGTTGAAGTGACCCACTATTTATAGGGGTTGAAAAACAGGGTAAGACAGCAAGAGAAATTCGTTGGGGTGAGATCCCAACAAAATCTGTCAGAAAATAAAACTGTTGGAGTCTGTCAGACTTTCTGACAGCTTCCGGTCGACCGGGCCGGTCGACCGCCAACGGTCATATTTTCTGACCGTTGGGGGACAACGGTCGACCGCCCCGGTCGACCCAAACAAACAGAGAGCACTGTAATTGCCCCGGTCGACCCGAGCGGTCGGCCGACGTGCACACATGCACAGCATGCACGTCGGTCAACCCGGACGGTCGACCGGCTCCTGTCAGTTCTGAAAAATCAGACCTGCAGAAACCAGAACTTGGGTTTTTGGTTTTGGTCTTTTGGGTTGAGGTTTTGGACCTTATAAAAATAGGAGTATGATCATAAGTCACTACTCTAACATGTTAAAACATTTTGATAAAGATCCTCTTTGATAAAAACTTGTTTTTTCCAAAAATCGGTTTTTCCAAAACTTAAAGTTTCTAAAACAAATTTTCAAAACATGTTAACTCTAAAACTAAGTTGGAAATAGAAATTGTTTTTGAAGCCATGAATCAACTAAAGTGTGTGTGTGAGTGACAATCCCATAACTCTACTTCTAACATCTAGGTTTTGACAAAACGTCTAAAAGAAAAGTAAAAATACAAATCTCGGACTTTTTCATTGTCTTGATCTTGACTTGGTCTTTTCTTCAAAAACTTGTTCCCGAAGCTTTCTAATGTGCTTAGCTTGGGAATGCAAATCTTCAGCGGCATCCAAACTTGTGAGTCTTGATATCGGAGCCGTCAAATCAACCTGTTTTAACCTGAAATCTTTTAAACAAAACTGTTAAATACATAACTAAATATGGTTTGTTATCATCAAAATATTCATCGGGATATTGGGCTAATGGCCTTTGGGCCAACAATCTCCCCCCTTTTTGATGATGACAAAACATATATAGTTATTACAAATATTTTGGGTAGAGACTTCAAGTGAAGCTCCCCCTCAACACATGCATATAAAGAAATCATACTCAGACATAGATAAATAGCACAAATGATAAATATCAAGTGATAATCCACAATACTCATGTCCGTGCCAAAAGGTACTCATGTCATAAAAAAGATAACACGTTTTTATAAAAACACAACATAAATATAAGAACTCATGTCCACAACAACACAAGGATACATGTCCACCATAAAAAGATGTCCAAACACATAAACACATAATACCAGTACAACACAAAATATAAGTGTCAAGTACAAACAAAATACAAGTCTCTCTCAATAATTCTCCCCCTTTTTGACATCATCAAATAAGGGGAGTCACTTGTCACCAGCAGCATCATTCTCAGAAGAACTCTCCTCAGCATCGTCTTCCTCAGACGAACTCTCCTCAGCGTCACCCTCTGCCATCGTCTCATCACCATCATCATCATCATCATGACCTGCCTCCTCTGGATCGATGCCAGCAACGCCTGGCTGTGGAGGTGGAACAGCAGTAGGGTCTCTGGCAGGAAATGGAGGGCCGGAGGATGGAAGAGGACGAGCAATGGTCGTGGGATCTGGACCAAGCATATCGAATTTCGCAAATAGTGTCTCAAATTGCGAGTCCACGAATCTCATGGCGTTCGCAAAGTAAGACATGTCATTATGAATTCCCTGGAAGCGCGAGTCCATCTCCGCGCGAAGGGCTGCATCTCGCTGCTCTATATTCGCACGAAAAGCTGCGTCTCGCTGCTCGATCCAAGACTGATGCTCTTGGATCTGAGAGCGAATCTCAGAAGACATAAAGGACTGGAACTCAGGAGATAAAGATGGACCAGGAGCAGAGAAAATCCCTGGGGCCGTAGAAGACCCTGGGGTAGATGAAGATCCTGGTACTGGAACTGGAGGGGGCTGCTCAGGAGGGGCTCGACGAATCTGAGCCTGCATCCTCTTCAAAAGGGTGCAGTCCAAGTTCACAGAGGGTTCGGAGGGAGTTTCCGAAGAAAGATCAAATCCTAAATGTTTGAGAAGACAGGATATGAGCATGCCATAAGGCAAATGCCTACCGTACATGCGGATCTGATCAGAGGCCATGTGAGAAGCAATGAGATGTGGGAAATTGATCTTAATGCCTTTTAGAAGGCAATAGATGATAAGAGGAACTGGACCTCTAGCATTGCTATACTCACCGGACTTAGGTAAAATGTTATAGAAAATAAATTTGGCTAGGACTTGGGCGGTGAACGTGAAGTTGTTCACTTCCTCATTCCTAACCAAACCGGGATTGTCATTCCCGTGAATCAAGGTGGAAGCGGTAAGCGCAGACTCACCGTCCGGATATTCAAAATCTTGGAGATCAAAAGTGTAAACATCAACTCCTCCAGAGGAGAGATGCAGAATATCAGCAAATTGGGATAGGGGAATGTCAATATCCTTCCCAAGAACACGAGATCTTACTCGATTTCCCTCAAAAGCAAAATTGGCATAGAAGTGATGCACTAAGGAGGGGTACACAGGTTCCCTAATGGCCATGAATTTGTCCAAAGAATTTCTTTTCAGGATACGAGGGATGTGGAGATGTTCAAAGTATTTTAGAATCACACATCTCCCTGAAATGACTGCTTTCTTAGAAAGTATGATGAATCGGTTTTCAGCTAGATCATTAACAAAGGGTCGTTTAGGTTTAGGAGTGGATGATGAGGAGGGAACAACAGTTTTTCCCTTCTCAGACCTAGATCTCTTAGACATTATCGAGAAATTGATGATTTTTAGGGTAAAAAGTTTATGGCTTGATCTAAACAACAAGAAACCTAAAAATCTTTGACAAGGAATTGAGATTCTTAAAACTAGAGATCAAGATTTAAACTAAAAAGGAGATTTTTTTACCTGAATGAGAGAAATCCAAACCCTAGATCTTGAAATCCCTGAAATTTGTTGGTGAGAAAGCCCTGAGAGTGAAGATCTAACCCACAAGGAGAGACAAAACTTGGTTTTTGAAGATTTGAGAGATTTTAAGAGTTGGAAATTTTTGGAGAAAAAGGAGAAAGGGGATCGCCGGTACTGGAGTGAGAGAGATGAGAAAAACAGTGAATAAATAGGTAGATTTAGGGCAGAAATCGACGCACGGTCGACCGGGTCGGTCGACCCACAAAACCTGAGAGCTCTGTAACTCAGAGCGGTCGACCGGGTCGGTCGACCCAGAAAACCCGAGAGCACTGACAGATTCAGCGGTCGACCGGGGTTTAGAGCCGGTCGGCCGTCTTTGCCCAAAAACTGTCAATAGCAAATGCCCTTAAAAAATTTAAAAGGAAATTTTTATCAACTAAAGTAGAATATATATAACATGCAAGAATCCAACAATGTTTTTAAATCTTCATTAAGTTATCATATCAACCAAAAATATTCACACAAGACATTTTATTTAATTTTCATACAAAAACAAAGTTTTTAGAGATGTTGAAGCCGAATACCCGGTGAAGGGTTCTGAACTTCATCCTCTTGATTCCTCTTGAATGAGTTGAGGTGCGCAATTGCCATCTCTAGTGTATTTGCTTGAATATGAAATTTTTACAAAATTTATTTCTAGTTTTGAAAATACAATGTGTATATATATAGATATATATAATCTAGGCTAGACATGTGGACATACAATAAACATGGTATAAAAGATATACAAACATGGCATATACACAATCATGATTGAGATGTAGGTTTACACAAGCATATGTCAATGTAGCATAAAAGTAAACTAACACTCCTATACATGTGTATATATATAACCAAAATTAAAACTTTTAAATGGAGAGGTTACCAAGCGAGGGCAATCTCCAAAATAGGTGCCTCCATGATAGTGATGCAAGCGCGATGTGATCTTTGAGCCTTGTTGCATCCACCACCCGGGCACCGTCTCCCCTAAGTCTTGGAGGAAGAAGATCCACCTGTATCATTTAAATTTGGTGGGTCTTTTGGTACCCATATCTTTTTGGGTCCTATAGGGTTAGTACCGGGACGAACCCAAACATATTTATTGTTCATATTATGTTTAGCAAAGCAAAATTTTTCTAGATGGCCTTTGCGGCCACAATGCGTGCAAATATAAATTCTACCACTACCATACATGTATGCATGCTTATGTGAGTGTGCATGTTTTCGTGCATGTGTATGATGAGTGTGTTTCCCTTGGGTTACTCCCTTGGGAAATGTAGATGCAAATTTATTTAAATCAAATGCACATTTTTTAAGAGTTGAGTCCAAAACATCAACTCGCTTTTGGATCTTAATAAATTCATTTTTATTACATGATGAAATGGGGCTTTTTCCTTTAGAAGATATTTTATAATTTTCAAAGTCCTTTTTCATCTTATCAAAAGAGTTTTCTAAATTATTTTTCTCTTTTAAAACAATGTCAATTTTATTTTTCAACACATTATTTTCCCTTTTTAATTTCTTATTTTGAGATTGTGAAATCTCATATCTATGTTGTAGTTCTTCAAAGAATTGTGCAAGTTCATCCATAGTCAATTCATCATCTTCTATGGAGTTATCAAGAGTTACCTTTAGAGCATCGTCTCCATGTGCCATGAAGCACATGTGTGCGGCGTCGTTCTCCTCTTCGGATTCCGACTCCGTGTTGTCCCACGTTGCCACCATTGCTCTTTTCTTCTTTGGGGCATTCTTGGAGGTGGTAGCTTGAAGTGTGGGGCAATCGGCGATAAGATGTCCGATCTTCTTGCAATGGAAGCAAGGACCGGGTTCTTCTCTTTTCTTTTCATACCTTCCTTGAGGTCTCCCTCTTCGGAAGTTGCTTTGCCTCCCCTTCTTGTAGAACATCTTGCCCACCTTCCGGATGAGCATGGCGAAGTCCTCATCGCAATCCTCCGATGAGTCATCCTCTTCAAGAATGGTTGGAGTGGCTTTGAAGGCGAGCGCTTTCTTCTTGGGCGCCTCCCTCTCTTCTCTTACTTTCATCTCCATCTCATGCGTCTTGAGATTTTCGATGAAACCGGAGAAGTCCATCTCCTCCCTATCGTTGAGTTCCTTGAGGGCAGTAGCCTTTACTTCCCATGCCTTGGGAAGAGCTCTAATGACCTTCCTTATCTTTTGGTCATTATCGATTGCGTCACCTAGAGAAGATAAAGCATTAGTAATCTTGGTGAAACGCGTGAGCATGTCATCAATGCTCTCATTATCAAACATATAAAAGTTCTCATATTGAGAACGCAACAAGTCAATTTAGATCTTTTGACTTATGACGTTCCTTCATGAGTCACAATGAGAATGTTCCAAACTTCAAATGCGGATTTGCAATTAATGATGCGTGATAAATCATCCTCATTTAAGGCTTGGGTTAGGGCATATTGGGCTCTAGCATTAGCTTCATAATCCTTGGAGGTATCCTCGGACCATGAGCTCTCATCGGTAAGGGGTTCTATAAATTCTTTTGTGATGGACCTAGCAACCCTAACTCCTAGAGATTTAAGGAAAAGGTTCATCTTGACCTTCCAAATAGGAAAGTTTAAGCCATCAAATTTAGGTGGGGACTTGATGCTAGAAAAGTCAAGTGATGCCATGGGAAAAGAGTAAAATGCACAATATATGAAAAATGCAACAAATAATATAGCCAATGACAAGGATCTCCCTAAGGTGGTTAAACCAAATTCTAGGGTTAGGCTCTGATACCAATTGAAATCACCTAGAGGGGGGGTGAATAGGTGATGGCTATATGAAATATGGCAATAATGCGGAATTAAAAATTCTACTAACAAATTGCTCAAATTAAAAGACTAGCAATAAACACAATAAGTAGTGCAAGAAATAAAGGAGTTTGAGTTTAGAGAAAATTCGAGCAAACGCAAACACAAGTATATGTTTCCGAGGTTCGAGCCACGCTCTACGTCCCCGCCTTCACACTTGAAGGATTTCCACTATTGTTGATCCCACCGGATCGCCAATACAAGGACACACTTGTCCTATCTCTCGTGATGCCACAACACCACCCGGAGCACACTAGCTCGCCTTGAGGCCGATGCCTCTACAACTTCACACAAGAAGAAAATGATCACACTTGATCGAAAATTGCTCACTTAGCCCAATCCTATAACCAATATGTAGATGTAGAATTTGGGATTGTGTAGTGCAAATATCTAGAGTGAAGTAGAGGTAAAGGCTTCAAATGGGTGAATTGAAATTTTGGCTTTGAAAATCTTTTCTCAAATAGAAGGCTTGAAAATCTTATGAAAATATGTTGTCAAATTGTTTTGTAAATTAGTGTCTTATCATGTTGAAGTGACCCACTATTTATAGGGGTTGAAAAACAGGGTAAGACAGCAAGAGAAATTCATTGGGGTGAGATCCCAACAAAATCTGTCAGAAAATAGAGCTGTTGGAGTCTGTCAGACTTTCTGACAGCTTCCGGTCGACCGGGCCGGTCGACCGCCAACGGTCATATTTCTAACCGTTGGGGGACAACGGTCGACCGCCTTGGTCGATCCAAACAAACAGAGAGCACTGTAAGTTCCTCGGTCGACCCGAGCGGTCGGCCGACGTGCACACATGCACAGCGTGCACGTCGGTCGACCCGGACGATCGACCGGCTCCTGTCAGTTCTGAAAAATCAGACCTGCAGAAACCAGAACTTGGGTTTTTGGTTTTGGTCTTTTGGGTTGAGGTTTTGGACCTTATAAAAATAGGAGTATGATCATAAGTCACTACTCTAACATGTTAAAACATTTTGATAAAGATCCTCTTTGATAAAAACTTGTTTTTCCAAAAATCGGTTTTTCCAAAACTTAAAGTTTCTAAAACAAATTTCCAAAACATGTTAACTCTAAAACTAAGTTGGAAATAGAAATTGTTTTTGAAGCCATGAATCAAACTAAAGTGTGTGTGTGAGTGACAATCCCATAACTCTACTTCTAACATCTAGGGTTTGACAAAACGTCTAAAAGAAAAGTAAAAATATAAATCTCGGACTTTTTCATTGTCGTGATCTTGACTTGGTCTTTTCTTCAAAAACTTGTTCCCAAAGCTTTCTAATGTGCTTAGCTTGGGAATGCAAATCTTCAGCGGCATCCAAACTTGTGAGTCTTGATATCGGAGCCGTCAAATCAACCTGTTTTAACCTGAAATCTTTTTAACAAAACTGTTAAATACATAACTAAATATGGTTTATTATCATCAAAATATTCATCGGGATATTGGGCTAATGGCCTTTGGGCCAACACAATCCTGGCTGGAGAAATCACCTTAATTTCTCATGGAGCCAAAATAACAATGACCATTCACGATCAAATCATGCTAGCCACTTCCATCATGTCAATAATTCTTCCAATCATCAACCCAACTTTTCTAATTTCCATAATAATTCTCCCAACCATCCACCTAACTTTTCAAACTATCAACAAAACTTTTCCAACCAAGCTCCAGAATCCTCTTTCCAGAATCCTCAACTAGAAAGGAGAATGACTGACTTTGAAAGAAACATGGAAAGATACATGAAAAACCAAGATTCTCTCATGCAAACTTTACAGAGGTTAGAGGTTCAAATGAGCTAACTAGCCACGCCACAGAATGAGAGACAGACGGGTACCCTGCCTAGTCAGCCTATAACCAATCCAAGAAATTCTCAACAAGCTCATTTGGCTGAGGATCATTCATTAAATTAATGTAATGCTGTTCATACATTGAGGTCAGGAAAGAGAGTTAATAATCAAGTGTCAACGCCAACCAATCCCATTCAGCACAACCACAATCAAGCATCCACCTCATCTAATCTAAATCCTTCCAATTATGACGAATCTGAAAAAGATAAGTCAACTAGTCAGGTGCACCAGCCTATAGTACCATTTCCTAATAGGCTGAAAAACAACAAGCAAAATCCACACATGGACAAGATAATTGAGATATTTAATCAAGTGAAGATAAATGTGCCACTTCTTGATGCCATCCAACAAGTCCCTTCCTATGCTAAGTTTCTTAAGGACATGTGCACCAAGAAGAGAAAGACTAATGTACCAAAAAAGGTCTTCTTAGCCACTAACATTAGTGAGCTACTATCAGGTCCGATCCCTGTCAAGTACAAGGATCCAGGTAGTCCCACCATTACCTGCATAATAGGATAAGCTGAGATTAGTCGTGCACTTCTTGACTTGGGGGCAAGTATCAACTTGCTTTCATTCTCAGTTTATCAACAACTCGGGTTGGGCGATCTTAGTCCAACTCAAGTCACCATCCAACTGGCTGACCGTTCAGTAAAGGTTCCAAAAGGGGAGATTAATGATGTCCTGATCCGGGTAGGGGAGTTTATTTACCCTGTCGATTTCATAGTTCTGGAGACACAACCTGTGTCCAACTCTAATCATAAGGCTCAAACTCCTGTTATCCTAGGGCGACCATTCCTTGCGACTGCCAATGCCATCATCAATTGTAGGAATGGGTCTATGAGGTTAACCTTTGGGGACATGACTAGAGAAGTCAATGTCTTCAATCTAGGAAAACAACCCTGCGATCTTGAGGACCAAACATTTGAAGTCAACCTAATTGAGAACTTAACAAGTGACATAGAGAAGAATTGGAACTAGAAACTGAATGTGACTTCGGGTTAGAGTCTGACGACTTTAATCTTGATCAGGTTGTAGAGTCTCATATGAATTGGGCCTCGAACCCTATTTCACCAATAATGGAGCCAACAAATTTGACTAGTCCTTCCAACCAGCCTTCCTCGTCCTTAGAATTGAAAGCCTTACCTGTGCATCTCAAGTACGTCTGTCTAGGCGAACAAGAGACCTTTCCTGTCATCATTGCCTCCCATTTAAATGACGGGGAAGAAGAAGATCTTAAAGCTATTCTAAGAAAACATAGGGAAGCCATTGGTTGGACTATGACCGATATAAAGGATTAAGTCCGACCATCGTTCAACATCGCATTCATCTCAATGAAGATGCCACACCTAAAAGAGACCCGCAGCGTAAGTTAAGCCCTATAATGCAAGAGACTGTTCATGCTGAAATTGTAAAACTCTTAGACAATGGGATAATTTATCCCATTTTGGATAGCCAATGGGTCAGTCCTGTCCACGTGGTTCCAAAGAAATCCGGTTCACCGTAGTGGAAAACGAGAACAAAGAGTTGGTCCAAACTCGACTTCCCACGAAGATCTGAGTTTGCATTGACTATAGGAAGCTTAATGCTGTAACTCGTAAGGACCATTTTCTACTTCCCTTCATTGATCAAATGCTTGAACGTTTGGCAAGTCACGAGTATTACTGTTTCTTGGACGGTTACTCGGGGTATAATCAGATCCCTATTGCTCCTGAGGACCAAGAAAGACTACGTTCACATGTCCATTTGGGACATTTGCTTATCGTCGAATGCCTTTCGGCTTATGCAATGCCCCAGCAACGTTTCAACGTTGCATGTTGAGTCTTTTCTCTGATATGGTAGAACAATTCTTAGATATCTTTATGAATGATTTTTCCATCTACGGAGATTCATTCACTCAATGTCTCCACCATTTAGAACTTGTCCTCCAACGTTGTGCTGAGAAAAATCTAACACTGAATTGGGAGAAATGCCACTTCATGGTAAAACATGGAATTGTCTTGGGTCATGAAATTTTCAAGAAAGGAATTGAAGTGGACAGAGCTAAAATTGAGGTTATTGCTAAGCTTCCCATGCCCAAATGCGTTAAGGACATTAGATCCTTCTTAGGACACGCTGGTTTCTACCGAAGATTTATCAAGGATTTTAGCAAAATTGCTAGGCCCTTGACTAATCTGTTAGTTAAGGATGTGTCCTTCACTTTCGATACTGAATGCATGAATTCTTGGGAGAAGCTTAAGAGAGAGTTTATTTCTGCACCAATCATATCTGCTCCGGATTGGTCTAAGCCGTTCGAAATCATGTGCGATGCTTCTGATTTTGCCATAGGCGTTGTCCTAGGACAACACATTGATAACAAGCAGCATGTGATTTACTATTCTAGTAGGACTCTCAATGATGCTTAATTGAACTACACTACGACTGAGAAGGAATTCTTGGCAGTAGTGTTTGCCTTAGAGAAATTTCGTCCCTACCTACTAGGGTCCAAAATCACCATTTTCACCGATCATTCTGCGCTTAGGTACCTCATGATGAAGAAGGATGCCAAGGCCCGACTCATTCGTTGGATCCTCCTTCTTTAAGAATTCGATCTTGAGATTCGAGATAAAAAAGCCGTAGAAAATGTCGTTGCTGACCATCTCTCACGGATCCCTAATTCTCCATACAACGAATTACCCATAAATGAGGATTTTCCTGACGAAAATCTCTTAGCTATCTCTAAGGAACCTTGGTTTGCTGATATAGTGATTACTTAGTCACAAACCAAACTCCGTCTCATTGGTCCAAAAACGATATATACCGGTTCTTATCCCAAGTCCGGTATTTCTTTTGGGAGGAACCGTATCTTTTTAAGTACTGTTATGACCAAATTATTAGGAGATGCATTCCCGATGAGGAGGTTAAGAGTTTTCTATCCTTTTGTCACGAACTTGCATGTGGTGGACACTTTGGTCTCCGCAAGACTGCTGAAAAAGTGCTACAAAGCGGGTTCTATTGGCCCACTTTGTTCAAGGATGCTTATGAATTTTACAAGACGTGCCCTAGATGCCAAATGGTAGGAAGGATCTCAAAACAAAATATGATGCCCCTCAACCCAATTCTAGAAATAGAACTCTTTGATGTTTGGGGCATCGACTTTATGGGTCCATTTCCTAATTCATTTGGAAACCAATACATATTGGTTGCTGTGGATTATGTGTCCAAGTGGGTAGAAGCCATTCCTTGTAAAACTAATGATAACAAAGTTGTCATAAAGTTTTTGAAAGAGAACATTTTTTCACGCTTCGGAACCCTCGTGCTATCATCAGTGATAATGGCACTCACTTTTGCAATAGATCGTTTGAAGCTCTTATGCGAAAATATGCCATAACTCACAAGTTGTCCACACCTTATCATCCTCAAACCAGTGGGCAGTTGAGGTTTCCAATAGACAAGTCAAGCTTTTCTTGGAGAAAACTGTGAACCAAAACTGAAAAGATTGGTCCATCAAACTTGTAGATGTCCTATGGGCCTACAGGACCACTTTCAAGACGATTCTAGGAATGTCCCCTTATAGGTTAGTCTATGGCAAAGCTTGTCACCTGCCCGTTGAGTTAGAGCACCGGGCCTTATGGGCAATCAAGCTGTTGAATTTCGACTTGACTAAGACCGGTGACCTTCGGAAGTTACAAATTTCCGAATTAGAGGAATTGAGAAATGAGGCCTATGAAAATGCTAGGATCACTAAAGATAGAGTCAAGATTTTTCATGATAAACACATTATAAGAAAAACCTTTGTCCCTGGACAAAAAGTCATACTCTATAATTCTAGGCTTCATCTTTTTCCAGGAAAATTGAAATCAAGATGGACTAGACCATTCGTTGTAAAAACCGTGTTTCCACACGGTGCAGTTGAGATCAGTGACACCAAGAATAGAAATGACTTTAAGGTAAATGGTCAACGCCTTAAACCTTTCTTGGAATCGGTGCCGGTAAATGAAACGGCTATGGGTCTTTTTGACCCAGTGTATCGGTAACTTTCCTCTATTCCATTTTATTTCATGCATCTATACATTTCTTTCATACATTGGGGACAATGCATGAAATAAGTGTGGCGGAGGGTTCTAACATGACTAATATAAAAAAAAGAGAAAAAAAGAAAAAATATATATATATATAAAACTTTTTGAAAGGTTAGAACAATATTTTGATATATTTTTTGTAAGAAATTAAGTCAATTTTAAGGAATAGAAAAATCATAAGTAGGATTTCTTATACTTGGTCAAAGTCAGATAACTTGTTTGATGTTTAGGGTTAGGAAAAAAATTTGTGAAAGTAATTTAGTCTTGATATTTACCTTGATGAAATATGTACACTAAATACACTTACACACTTAGGGTTTAAAAACAAAGACTCTTATGCCTTATAAAAAAATATATGTAAAAAAAATAAACAAATCTAATTATTAATTAGCTAGGTGCTTTGGCCTAAGCAAGCCTTGGTATTTATACAAAAGATAATTAGATAAGTTTGAAAAAAAATATATATATATATAAATCCTCTGATTAAGCTGGGTATTTATGCCTCATGAAGCATAAGTATTCACGCCTAAAAGGGGCACATTTTATAAATAAAAACCTTGATTTTGTAGCCTTGTCTGCTCGAGTGTTTAAGTCCTTAGGGGTGTTTTCTCACCTGGTGCCCTAAAACTGTCCGTTTGGGTGTCACCGACTAAAGGCTCGTTACATGGGCAGATTAGAAAGCCTAATGAAATTGAGGAATAAATTCCACCAAAAATAAATATAAATAAGGCATAAGAGTTAATGTTAAAGAACTCTTAGTCAACTTCACAGTCACGATGGTGCATACGACTCAGGGTAAATTAATAGACTAGATGAGAAGTACAATTTGACTCCTTACTTTAATTGATGACATGTTTTTGAATAGAGACTGAGTTTCGGAATGAAATATTTGATATTCCTATAACTTATAGATTACTTAAAGACTTACAAATATACTTCAAATATATTCTCCTTTAAAAATGCTTTTTGAAAATACTAACATTTTTTATGGATTTTGTGGGTGCAATCCACTGAAAAACCTCACGAGAAAAAACTCGTCCTCTAGGGGTAACCTAGAGGTTTAACAGCTTGTTGCACATGCTCAGTGCAATCGAGTGACCTGCGAAAGCGGTCTAATAATTGATTAAAATTAGTCTGATGTTTTGCTCGAGGGCGAGCAAAAGATAAGTGTGGGGGTGTGATTAGTCACATATATTGCATATACATTGTCACCTTATCATACTTTTTAGCTAATAAATCCTATTAACAAGTCTTCTTCTTCTTTGTTTAATGTAGGCCCAATTGCTAAAAGAAAGGAATGAGAAACAAGCCCAAAAGCCCACCAAATTCTGATTTAATTCAGAATAAATTCGAAATTAAGGAATCATGGCAAATCTTGGCATATCAGAGAGGTTGAATACCGGTTGAAAAGAATCCTTCCTGAATCAAGCAGTTGAAGCCAAACAATCAAAGGCTGTTTCGTCAAATCCTGAAGCTACAATGAGAAAACCAGCAGAAGATATAGGCAAATCACCAAACCGGAGAGTTTCACCAATTGGGTGTGGCCACATGGCCACACCAGGGCCGCGAAAATGCGGCCCTAGCCGCGTTTCCGCCAGTTGGGGGAGCGTTTGCTCTCCCAATCTTCCTGGGATCTCCTCCCTCTGGTTTTTCCCTATAAATACCAGTTTCAACAGAGCAAAAAGGAGCGAAGACTAGGATTAGAATTTTTTTATACTTTAAGGTTTAGGCTCTTTGTTAGGTAGTACAAAAGTTGTATTTTTATTTTGCAATTTGTAGTTCTGCACAAATACTTGTGAGAGAGAGGAATTGAGTGCTTGTACTTGAAGATTGAAGTGACATCAATACAAGAATCGAGTTACTTTTTCTTCCACTTATTTACGGTATGTCTTTCATTATTTACTTGCATTTTTCTTTGTTTCCCATGAGTAGCTAAATTGGTTTTCTGGGCTCACTATTGTACCTCTCTCAAATTCTTCTTCTTTTCTGATTTTCATGAAAAGACCCAATGAATCATTTGCATGCCTAAGTTAAAGCCTTTCTTCTTGAAAGTGTTCTTGAAGGCACATGAGGATGGGTTTGGATCTTTAAACTCCTACTTCTTTTAAAAACGTTTCTTGAACTGTTTTTATTTCATACTTGCTTCTTCGCGCTTGATGATTTAACATTCGATTCAAAACGATTTCTTAAAGAAAAGAGTGAACTCTTCCAACTATCTCATGTGCTTTACTTCAAACTTTCTAAAGTTAACCTTAAGTTTTGCCTATGATCAAGTTGAGGCACTTAGGATTTTAATAGAAGAATAAACGGTTGAGTAGTGAGATAGTGAGCCCAGATTTTCTTCTTTATTAAAATCAACCAAACAATTTTCAAGTTTTTTAAATCACCTTCTCCAAAGCCTTCTCTAAAGTTGCAATTTCTCTTTTAATCATCTCCTTCTTTCCATTCTCGTTTCAATTAAAAAAACGAGCACAATTCTTTGTCATTAAATGAAACACCTAAAAGCTTTCATCGCATTCCTCCTCGTGGACACGACCCGTTAGCCACAAGCTACACAGTAAATCTCTTAACTCTTTGATTGTTCTTTCATTCTACAACCACTAATTGAGCATTTCATAACTATTATAGCATGTAGAGGAATGGTAGAAAACTTGAGAATTTTAATCCTTACTAAACCTACAGATTAACAGAGAACCTAGTGATTATTTCATAGATGGTGGGAGTTCTGGCTTCTATTTTCTAATGGTTCTTACCATGTCTTAATTGGATCCTGACGTAGAAAGATACCATTTTATTTTGGCATTGAAAATCTTATATTAAGTTGGGTATGAAACTTGACTCTATCCTAATTGAATTCTACGAGTATGATATGTATGATGGCTAATAATCGTGAATATAGATCACTAACTTCAATCCTCTTTTAGACAAGGAGGTGCTAAGAGTATATATATGTACAGAATGAGAAATTTCAAACAAATTAGAAATTAAGTAATGACGACTAACTTATGATTCTATAAATGTATCACCAAGGTGATGATGGATTCATTATCTCCAATTAATCTAAACTAGATCAACCTAAATCTCTAAAATTGAACCATATGAGTGTACGAATATAAGGCGATGAACGAGTTGATGTCCAAGTTTGAATAGTATGTTGAGATGAACATGGATTGGGATACAATTAATAATTTATGGACTAATAATATGGCTAATATATGTCGATTGTGATATATTACCTATTGCTATGTATGTGGGTGTGTGCATAGAACTTGTACATATGCATTTGTGATTTATCATATAACCATTTATAGTTGATAATTTATTAAACATTGTTTAGTGATTGTGATGCATGATGAGTAGCGGACTATCATTAATTTCGAGGGATGCTAAATCTCTGGTCATGGATAAATAGTGTAGTTAATTCATTCATCAAATATCTAATATATAAATTAAGAATCATAACTAGTTAAAAGAACTAATTTTATGACAAAAGAACAAGTATTGAGAACGTAATTAATTATTTGATGCGTCATTGAATGAATGATAAATGATTAGTTTTTCCTGCACAAAAATATAAAATTTAAGAACTTAAGAATAAGGAGTGCAAGTTCTCAATACTACCGCGATAGCAAGTGGCTATGCGGGTCGTGATCCATAAGGAGGGACTAGCGATGGAAGCTTCTTTAGTAAGTTTTCTTTTATGCTACAATTAATGGTTAAGATTCTTCTTTAGCTTCTTAAAAGAAAAGAAAATAAGTTACAGTTGAGTAAAGAAGAAAGTGATAGATTGAGAAGATGGGAAAATGAAAAATGGATTATATACAAAGAAGGTTAAAAGAGTTATAAAGATGGTTGGAAGATTGGGGTGATCTAAACTAAAGAATTAAAAGAGAAGAAAAAAAACCTAAAAGAAAAACTTATCTCCTCTGGTTGATTACTTACCTGAAAAACTTGCATGTTTTACCTTGCTTTGGAGGTGACCAACGCATAAGACATAAGATCGAGCTCAGTCCCCATTCGTATTACATCATCAAGACGAATAAGAATGAAATGATACAGAATCTTGAGGGAGAGAACATCATCATGAAATATCGGTGGCACTCACACAAATATGGCTATACTGATGCTTCTACGTTCACTTGGATATTCATCAAAACCAAAAAGAGGAAAAGTAGAATAGAATAAGAACATATAAACAAAAAAAGTATAAAGATGTTACCTTTGATTACTTGTAGAAACGATCAAAGAAAGGAGGAGGTTACATCGGTGTCACTCTCAACATAAGTTTCTCTCTCTCTCTTTTACTTACATGAATTTCAGTATAACCTATACTTACAAAGAAATAAAAATTACATAGATTAAAAATAAAAACCTACACTAAAAAGAATGAAAAACTGGCCTAAAATCTATCTCTGCTTGGTCGTCCCCTTTTGCCTTTGAGATTGCAGGTATTTATAGGAGAAAAACAGAGGGTAGAGGAGTATAAAGATAAGGGAAACTGGTTATTTCTGAATTTGAGTCCTCCCCTTATCTCCAAACTTGATTTGATGCGGATATTCAGTTCTGATTTGCAGCTTATTGGCATATTGATTGCTAAATATAACTTATCAATGACCAAATTAGAAATAGTGATCAACTTAAGAGTTGTATCCCTTTAAGTCCTCTTTCTGGATCATCTTGAATCATCAGATTTGAGTTCTGATAGTGAAAGTTATAATTCAAATACTAAAATATATCCAGTCAGAATCTGAGTCAAAATTGCTTCATCTCATCCGTTGATCTTCTCTCCATACATTTATCCCTTTAGATTTGGACTCTGTATTTGACATTATCCTCGGTTGATCTTTAGCTTTAATCCCTTGATTCATCAAAAATTGAATTTAACCAACTGAATTTGGAATCATTCTCCTCTAACCAAATAGATCTAGTTAAATCTGAATTTAACTGATATTTATTTGATTTTATCCTTTCTCTCCCCATGATTATCTTCTGCAAAATAGACATTTAAGACAAGAAATTTAACAGATTTAATACATGATAAATGTGGATATGTGATAAATAATAATGCAATAAATATGTGCAATCAATAAATGTAAGTGGTATGTATGTTTGAATGCGCGCATATAATGAATAGTTACATGAACTTGATTGTGTGACATATTAATCATATGATTGGTGATTGAAAAAAATATATCATAATGTAACTGACACTATATGTGTTACCTTGATAGTAGATGTGTATGTGATTTCGTGTATGCATGTCTTGTTATTTTTTATGCATACGAAAGAAGGGGCCAGCGGGAGCTGGTAGGTGCGAATACGGGGTATGACATTGTGTATTATAATACGATGGAAGGGTCGGCAGAAGCCGGTAGGTACAAAGATGGGGTACGACATTGTGTGTTGTAATACAAAGGAAGGGGCCGACGGGAGACGATAGGTGCATAGAGGGGGCATGACATTATGTGTTGTGATATGAAGGAAAAGGCCAACGTGAGCCGATGGGTGCGAAGACGGGATATGAGACGGTCTGTATATTATAGAGTGAAGAAGTTGTTCATTCAAATGAATTGTGTTGTATGCTCATCTTTGATGTAGGACTGTGAAACTTTACTTTATTATAAGAAATAATGGAATACTATATAATGTGTGTATATGTACGAGTTAATTCATGAAGTACTTGAAGTGTGATACGATATATGATATATATATAAGCATATTTGTGATATATTTATTTTATCTGGATTAACTTATTGTGATCGATGTACCGTCATGTATAGTATATGAAATACGTATACATGAAATGAATTTGTTAATAAATTAAGTCACTAAAGAAAAGTATTCAATATAACCCATAAACCCTATAAAATATGATGTAGAGATTTAAGTTATATGGTTGTTGACTGAAGGAGTCAGGCTTTTGTATATTATAAAGATAGTTGGGTTGACTGTTTACCGTGATATAATTGTTTCTTTCTTTATCCGCACCCGCCTTTGCTATTTGAAGAAAATCACGCTTTCTTATATTTTGACATTTATATCATTTCCTTAATCTTCTTTTTACTCTACTCACGGAGCTGTCGAGCTCACTCCCTCCTAGTTATATGTCTTCCAGGTTACACTGAAACTCAGGCTTGAATTGGAGCGGTAAGGAATTATATTGTAGAGATATATGATATTGGTTGTATGCTGCAACTCATTTCTTAAACTTTTTCATATATATATATATATATATATATATATATATATATATATATATATATATATATATATTATATAATTTTTATTATTATCAGTTAATGGATATCCTATTTGTATGTGAAGATAACATCTTGATTGTTGTAGTTAATGGAGTACTTATTCTTAGTTTTTAATAAGGGACTTGAGGACTTATTGCTCTTTTTGATGATTACTTATGTTGAGATTTGTGTTCGACATATTGGACTGCGTATCCATATAAGCAGGCGATGATAAGCTGAAATATTATTATGACTACATGGATGATTGATGAATTTGGTTTATGTATTTGGATTGATGAGCCGTGTAGGCTGATATTAATGCATGTTGTATTTGGAATAAGTAACAAAATACAAAGGAGATGCTGCCAAAATTTTTGAGAAATTAGATATGATTATGATAATCCGATAATCAATATAGATGTTTATGTTAATTGAAGTTATTAGAATCTGGGACCATTACATGAGAAGTACATCCTGAGGATAGTTAGGGACAAATTAGCACTAGAATTTTAAGAATTACAACAGAGTCAGATGATGGTGACTGAGTATGACAACATGCTTACCCAACTGTTTAGATATGCATAAGGATTACTAAAGAAGGAAGAAAAAAAGACCAAAATATTTATGAGAGGCTTTCCAGAAATAAGAAGTAAGCTCGTTCCCCTTCGATTACAAGTACAACTCCATGCTATAGAAATAACTGTCGAAGTGGAAAGGGATATGCAGGACAACTCAGAAAATTGAGTGAAAAAAGCAAACACCCTGAAAACGCCCCCGATGTCAGAAGCCATCAGGATTTGGGGCATCATGGTTTAATATTATTAGAGGATCAATTTTGTTGCATCATCTTTTAGAGGAAGCAGAATAGGGGTGGAGGGTTTTGGTCAAAAGCAAGAGGAAGTCGTCAAGAGACACAAGCAACATCTCTGTTTTCCCCTAACACTGTAAGAGCCCCCTGGTGCCAGAAGTGCAATACAAACCATTTTAGGAGTTATATTCAAGATAGGATTTGTTATACTTGCAGGAAAGCGGGACATTTGAGGAAGCACTGCCCGACTGTTCGGGGAGGTCAAGGTGTTAGCAGATGAAATGGAAGGTCAGTAGCAAGAGTAGCTCCTTCAGGTGAACCATCAAATAGCTTTCAGCAACCTACATATGCACCTCGACCTACAATAACTCAGTCATCTGTACAACAGCCAAGAGCCAAGGAAGAGCATTTGCAATGACTCACCTGGAAGCAAGGGTGTCAAATGTAGTGGTAGAAGATATGATTTCTATATTAGGACATGCCGCCCATGCTTTTTTGATCCTGGTGCTGTTCGCACTTTTATATCCAATGTGTTTGCTTGCAAATTAAATCGACTCCCTGAATCTTTAGGATTTCAACTAATTATATTTACTTCAATGGGTACAAAGAGGATAACTAGCACTAGATATAGAGATAGTGAAGTAATAATCGGTGATATAAAAGCACTGGCAGATTTAATTAAGTTAGAGAAAATGGAGTTTGATGTTATATTAGGGATAGATTGGTTGTCGGCTTATTGTGCATATGTAGATTGCTATGGTAAAAGAATCATTTTTAGAATGGAAGAAATCACAAAATTCTTTGAAGGAATGAAGAGTGATCATGCAATACCTATTATATCGACCTTGAAGCTACAAAATTGATAAGACAAGGATGTCGAGGATTTATGGCATCAGTGATAGATATATAAGGATCTGAAGTAAAAAAAAACTTGTGGTGAGTGAAACCCAAATGTATTTCCTGAAGATTTACTGGGATTGCCCCATATAGGGAAGTGGAATTTGCTATGAACTTATTACCAGGAATTAGTCTAATTTTTAAGACACCATATCAGATGGCCCCAACTGAAATGAAAGAATTTAAAATTCAATTGCAGGATTTTACTAGACAAAGGGCTCATCTGATCAAGTGTATCACTTTGAGGGGCACCAGTGTGGTTTGTTAAGAAGAAGGATGGAAGCATGAGGCTGTGCATAGATAACAGAACGTTGAATAAGGTCATTATTAGAAATCGGTATCCATTGCCTCGAATCAATGCTTTATTTGATCAATTACAAGGTGTATGTGTATTCTCAAAAATTGACTTGAGATCAGGACACCACCAATTAAAAATTAAGCTGGAATAAGTAACTAAATTAGCCTTTAGAAATAGATATGAACATTATGAATTCCTAGTCAACCTTTTGGGCTTACTAATGCCCCAGTAGCACTCATGGACCTAATGATTGAGTATTTCAAGCACATCTTGATCAGTTCATAGTAGTATTCATTGATGATATTCTAGTGTATTCAATAGTAAAGAAGAATCATCTAAAGATTATCCTTCAAATTTTGAGAGAGAATCAGTTGTATGCCAAATTCAAAAAATGTGAATTTTGGTTAGGACAAGTAGGGTTTCTTGGTTATATTATATCTAGTAAGGGAATATCAGTGGATTCAGTTAAAATTGAAGCAATCAAAGACTGGTATCGACCCATGAATGTTATAAAAGTTCGAATGTTTTCTAGGGTTGGCTGGATATTACTGAAGATTTGTGAAAAGGTTTTCCCAAATTGTAGCACCATTAACTCAATTAATCAGGAAGGATAAGAAATTTGTATGGGGAGCAAATCAAGATAAAAGTTTTTAAGAATTAAAAAATAAGCTAGCAACAGCCCCAATCTTAGGCATGCCCTCAGGAATAGGAGGATATCTTATATATAGTAATGCATCAAAGCTTGATTTAGGGTGTGTTCTAATGCAACATAGAAGAGTAATTGCCTATACCTCCCGGCAATTAAGAACACATGAAAGAAATTATCCCACCATGACTTAGAGTTAGTTGTGGCTATCTTTGCATTAAAGATTTAGAGACATTATTTGTATGGAGTATCTTGTGAGATCTATATAGATCACCAGAGTCTAAAGTATATATTTACATAAAAAGAATTGAATATACACCAAAGAAGGTGGTTAGAGTTAATAAAAGATTATGCTCTTACTATTCAGTATCACTTCGAGAAAGCTAATGTAGTGGCTGTTGCTCTAAGTCTAAAGCCAAAAAGATCATTAATGCCTTGATGACCCATCAATCCATATTATTGAGAGATCTTAAGAAAATGCAAGTAGAAGTTAGAATTGCTGATTCGTCTAGTATCATGAGTCAATTGTATCAAGTGAGAATTAAATTTGATTTGTATGACAAAATCAAAATGGCTCAGCGAGAAGACCCCCAATGGAGAAGATACGATAAAAAACAAAAAGAGAACTTAAAGAATTTTGTAATGAGGATGAGGTATTAGGATTGGGATATCGATTGTGTATACTAGAAGTACCAGAAATAACGGATGAAATAATGAATGAAGCCCATTGTATTCCGTACACCGCCCATCCAGGGAGTACAAAAATGTATCAGGATTTGTGACATAGTTTTTGGTAGGATGGGATGAAAAAAGATATTGTTGAATATGTACACAAATACTTGGTGTGTCAGCAGGTAAAAGCTGAGCATAAGAAACCTAAAATTTTCTGGTACCATTGTCGATTCCAGAATGAAAGTGGTGTCATATTACTATGGATTTTGTCATAGAATTTCTTCGTAACTTCACAAGGATTTGATGCTGTTTGCGTAGTAGTGGATAAACTTACTAAATCCACCCATTTTTACCTATTCGGATAAACTATTCGATGAACACGTTAGCTCAGGTATATGTTCAAGAAATAATCCGACTGCATGGAGTACCCGAATCTATTATATTAGATCGAGATCCTCGATTTCAATTCAGATATTGGAAAGGTCTATCGGAAGCTGTGGGTACTAAATTACAATCAAGTATAGCAGTACACCCCCAGATAGATGGACAGTCAGAAGGACTATTCAAATATTGGAAGAGATTCTAAGAGCTTGCGTATTAGCTTTTGGAAGAGATTGGAATAAATATCTACCTTTAGTAGAATTTACTTATAATAATAATTATAGTCCACCATCAGTACGACCCCCAGTTGAAGTATTATATGATAGAAGGTGCAGATCGCCCATTTATTGGGAAGAAGTCGGAGATAAGAGAATATTTGACCATGATATTATACAAGAAACTACTGATAAGATTAAATTGATAAAAGAGAGCATGAAGACTGCTCAAAGTAGGCAGAAAGCTTATACTGACAAGCGTCGTAGATCGTTGAAATTCTTAGTGGGAGATAAAGTTTTTCTAAAGTATCTCCAATGAAAGGAGTGGTTCGTACGAGCAAGAAGAACAAACTAGATCCTCGGATGTAGGACCATTTGAGATATTGGATAGAAAATTGAAATGTTACTTACCGTCTAGCTTTACCTTAGGAGATGGAAGAATTCATAATGTATTTCATGTCTCACAGCTGAGAAAGTATGTACCAGACCCTCGTCATATCATCTCCTATCAGCCACTCCAAATTCAAGAAGATATGTCTTATGTGGAGAAACCAATCCAAATTTTAGATCGCAAGGTGAAACAATTGAGGAACAAAAAATTTCCTAATGAAAGTTCTGTGGAATAGTCAAAGGATCGAAGAGGCTACCTGGGAGCTAGAGGAAGAAATGATGGAGATCTATCCCCACTTACTTGAAGATATGTCAAGTTTCGGGGACGAAACTTTATTTAAGGGGGTAGTACTGTAACACCCGATATAATTTTATCGTGATTGGAGTCCTAACATGATCATTTAATCAAGTTATGTTAAATCAAAATCGGATACTAATTGAAATATAATTTTTTTATAAGGAAAATATTAGATGAATAAATTTGGATTTTTGTATGTACATGAGTAATTAATCACAAGAATGACATCTAAATATAAAGAACTTGGATTATCACATGATAGATAAAATAAATGGGTGTACTTGTGTGCGTATAAACTTGTTTCATACATGTATTTGAATTCGTGAGGGATATAAATGAATAAGTTTCTCTCTCCTTCATTTTCAACCTTCACCATGCTTGAATACTGATTGTGAGGTGTAAAGGTGTGGTATGGGATGAGTACGGTGGGTGAAAAATAGGTGTAGGGTGGAGATGGATTGTGAGAGATTTGATGACCACATGACACAAACCTATTATATTGGTGGAGTTAGAAAAGTAATGAAAATGAGAAATTTTCTCATTTTACATACGCTCACTCTCTCTTCACTCTCACACTCTCTTTCATTCCTCTCCCATCCCCTTTTTGCTGACAGCCAACAAGCAGCCGGCCAACAACAGCCGGCCACCCCACCTCCCCTCTCTCTCACACACACACGCGCGCACACACTCTCCCTCTCTCTCTCTCTCTCTCTCGCCCCCCTCCTCATATACTCTCTATCTCCTCCTATATACTCACTCTCTCTCATCTCCTCCTATATACTCACTCTCTCTCCTTTTCTTGGAATTAAACTCTAGAAATCTAATCTTTACCACAAAAATTTCCTAGCTTTGGGGATATCTAGGTCATAACTTGAAGGAGATTAGCCTTTACATGCAAGCTTAGTGGGATTTTGTTTGGAAGTGTTCTTGCTAATTCTTCAAGGTAACAAGTTAATTTGTGTTGAAATAAAACTTGATCTCCCCTTTATCATAAAGCTATTAATGATATAACTATGTTGCTATATAGGGTTTTCTAGAATTGACGAGTTGAGCAAGAAAATCGGTAAATCTCTTAAACTGTTAGTAAAACTTTAAACCTAATACAAGATTTAGTGATGATTTAGTGATGGTTGAAAACAAAGAGTTGTAAAAATACTGAAAAATATGATTTTTTTTATTGAAAATAAAAAGAAAATTCATATACTTGGTTCTAAAGAACATGAAATGCTATATTGTGTTGAATTAAACTAAAAATAGGGACTAGTTTTGTGTATGTATAGTAGTATGTAAATGACTAATTTTACATAATATGGTTCGACTTGAAAGTTCATGCATGGATATTGTTATGAATGAGATATTAATGGGGTTGCTCATGTGCCCTTATTTGTATGTGGGAAGTATGGCAAGTGGGTCATGCTTATTCATGATAACGAATATTACGTGCAAGTAGTTGTTACAAATTCCACATGCCTTCATTATAAATATGTGAGAATATTATATGTTGTTCTCATTGCAAGTTAGTAAAGACCATACCGTGTATGCATAAAAATGTCAATATGTTTCTAAAGGAAATTACTTATGAATGTGGGTGATGCTCCTTCGTGATGATGATTGTTGCAGGTTAGTTTGAAGGATAAGCCCCTTGTGCATTTATTATATATTCACGTGAAAAGAATGTGGCATGCTAGTATTGGTGATAAGTTATGCATTCATCATTAATATATGAAAACATTATGTGTTGTAATAGCTATAAGAATGGTAAAGACTAAACCATGCATGTAAAAGAAATGTGGCATGTTGTTATTCCATAACGAAATTGTATTTCTAAAGGAAGGGACCAAATGTAACCGGTGGATCCGAAAACGATGCAAAATTGTGTTTTTGAAGGAAGGGACCAGGTGTAACCGGTGGGTGCAAAACGGAACAAAATTGTGTATTCGAGGAAGAAATTGGGTGTAACCGGTGGGTGCGAAGACCGTGCTAAAGATTTATAAAATCAAACTAAGTTAAATTGTCTTGTGCATGCGTACAGGTTCATTTAGAAATGTGTGTACATGCATTATGATGGTTACTTTACTTCTACCTAAACTTGACAACTATGCATTTTATGTAATTGCCTATTATACATGATGATAGTATTAAGTTATTTGAATTGTTTTACTTACTGAGCCGTCGAGATCACCCCGTTGTTAACCCCCTTTCAGGGCTAAATAAAGGTAAAAGTCCCACCCAAGGCTGTAAAATGGTCAGACGAAAGAATGAAGATTTCTCTTAGAAAACAAAAACTTATTTGGGATGTTTCCTTATTTTGTTACATAAGCTTTGGAACTAAAATGTTTAAGATATATGTTAATGTAAATGTTAAATGTGGTTGGTTGTACCTCCTTATATTATGGTCATGATGTATATGATGTAGTTGTAGTAATTTGTTAAGACTTAATGGACCCAGAGGCATTATAGTTATGGTTTTTATATATATGTACGTGTTGTAAATTTTGAATAAGTAGGCGAAGTCAAGCCAAAATCTTATTATTATTGCATGGGTGATTGTTTATACTTGTGGGAAATGTTAAGATTTATGGTAAGCCTTGTAGGCTATTGATGATATATTTTTATGTGGACAAGTCAAGAATATCAGGGGAATTGCTATCGAAATTTAGTGCGATAAGTTATAAGTTATTCTATCGTCCCTTGATTTGGGTTGAATTAGTAGATTAGTATAAATAAATCTGGGACAATTACACTATGAGACCTTCATTTTCACCCTAATCAACGATAAATAATCCCTTGGCTATAATGAAGTTTCTCCTACTCTTGTAAATCATGAATTAAGAAGGAATAATAAAGAGCCCTCCATTAACATTTTAGCAGAAGCATTGACGGTAAGAGATAGGAGTTCCAGCCAAAAGGGTAAAGGAGATCGTGGTAGATCAAAATCCAGAGCCAATTTTAGAGATCTAAAATGCAAAGAGTTAGGCCACTGGAAGGTTGATTGTCCAAGGATCAAAGATAAGAAGTCGAAGCCCAAGACAAATCTCACACAGATTGTCAATACACAAGCTGGTACTTCGCAAGCAGGTGGATCAGGCTAAGGCTTATCAGTGTTTTTTTTCTCTATCACTACTCCTACTGTTAGCTACCCAGGTGATTCTGAGTTGATACTTCATACGAGTGCTACATATCATGTGTGTCCCAATAGTGATTGATTCTCTAGCTTCGAGAAGCTAGATGGTTATTCTATCGTCTTGGGTGATGATCGTTCGCGCAATATGGAAAGGATAGGTACAGTCCTTATCAAAATGTTTGATGGGATGGTACGAGAACTAAAGGAAGTGTGGTTTGTACCTTAACTAAAGAAAAATCTTATCTCAGTTGGTACCTTGAAAGCATTGGGTCTAAAGATATCTCGTAGAGACGATGTTCTCAAGATGCTTAGAGGCTCGATGGTTGTGATGAAGGGCGTCTGACGCAATAACTTGTATTACTTGAAGGGTACTACGATTAAAGGGCAAGTGGTACTTCTATTGGTTCAGATAATGATTGTACCCCGCTATGACACATTAGGCTTGGACATAAAGGTGAAAAGTTTTTATAAGATCTAGCAAAGCAAGATTTGTTGCAAGATGTCAAAACCTGCAAATTGATTTTAAGAGCATTGCGTCATAAAAAGAAGACCAAGGTGATATGAATTCAGCACCGGATTCATTGCAAGGAGAGAATTCTTAATTATGTTCATACGGATGTTCTTGGACCTATCAAGACAACATTTGTTTGAGGTAACCACTATTTTTTGTCTTTTTTGACGATTACTCTAGGCAATATTGGGTATATAACATGAAGCACAAAGGTAAAGCCATAAAGTTATTTGTGGAGTGAAAAAAGAATATTAAAAAGAATACGGGAAGAAAGATCAAACTAATCCATTCAGACAATGGTGGAGAGTACACTAGCGATCTTTTTTTACAACTATGTTATGATAAGGGCATGGAAAGACACTTTACAATGAGAGAAACACCACAACAAAATGGGATGGGCGAAAGAAAGAACATGACCTTACTAGAGAAGGTTTGTTGCATGTTATCCAATGTAGGATTATCAAAATCTTTTTGAGTTGAGGCATTGGTATATGCTTGTCATCTCATTAACTGGTTGCCTTCATCTGTGATAGGAGGTAAAGCTCTTTTGAAAGTTTGATCAGGAATCTTGCTTAAAACTATGACTCACTTCGGATATTTGATCGTCCAGCCTATTACCATGTCAAGGAAGACAAGTTGGGCTCGAGAGCGAGGAAAGGTGTGTTCATTGGTTTCAAGAAAAGTGTGAAAGGCTTCAAAATTTAGGATTTGGCACAATTGCCCAAGGGAAAGAAGGCTAGTGGTTGTAAGTGGATGTTTGCAAAGAAAAAATGATCTCAAGATGGTGATACTATATGCTACAAGGCTAGATTGATAGTTAAAAGCTACGTGCAGCGAGAAGGCATTAAATACAATGAGGTATTCTCACCTGTTGTAAAGCACTCTTCGATTCAGATATTATTGGCACTGGTGGCACAATACGAGTTGGAACTTGATCAGCTTGATATAAAAATCACTTTTCTCCTTGGCAATCTTGATGATGAGATCTTTATGTCTCAGCCTACCGGGTTCAAGATTGGAGGAAAACAGAATATGGTGTGCAAGTTGAAGAAATCGCGTTGAAGAAATCACTTTATGGGCTAAAATAATCGCCAAGGCAGTGGTATGAGTGTTTCGACAACTTCATGAGAGGCAAGAGGTATGCATGAAGCTATTATGACCCATATATTTATTACAACAAGCTACTGGGTGGAGAGTATGTTTATCTACTATTGTATGTAAACGATATGCTTATTGCTTCTAGAAGTAGACCCGTAATTGATAAATTGAAGAAAGACTTATCTTTCGAATTTGAGATGAAGGATCTTGGTGAAGAGAAGAAGGTGCTACGCATGGAGATCGAGAGAGACTGAAAAAGTGACAAGGTTTGCTTGACACAAAAGGGGTATTCGGAAAAAGTACTACAGAAATTCAACATCAATGGCGACACAAAATTTGTATGTACACTGCTTGCTTCTTATTTCAAGTTAAAAGTTACTATGTCTTCTACTGCTGTGAAGAGTGTGAGTATATGTCTCATGTACTCTATGCTAGCGCAGTTGGTTGTTTAATGTATGAATGGTGTGTACGAGGCCTGATTTGTCACAAGCTGTCTCAATTGTTAGCAGATACATACACAATCCTGCTAGGGGTCATTGGGAGGTAGTGAAGTGGACTCTATGGTACATCAAAGATACCATAGATATTGGTTTGGTGTTCGAGAAGGATACTATGGGTAAGCAAGAGTGTATCAGATATGTCAATTCCATTACGCAGGAGACCTCGACAAGCGCCGATTTATAACGGGGTATGTGTTTACACTATCCCAAACACTAGTGAGTTGGCGCTCTATTCTACAGTATACTGTCACTTTGTCTACTACAAAGGCCAAGTATATGGCCATGACGAAGGCTATGAAGGAGACAATTTGACTTCAAGAGTTGTTTGATGACTTGAAAATTGATCAGGATCTATTGAAGATCTATTGTGATAGCATGAGTGCTATCTATTTAGGAAAGAAGCAAGTTTATCATGCAAGGATGAAGGACAATGATGTCAGGTTGCACTGTATTCGGGAGACTCTTCACACCAAGGAGAATCCCGCCAATATGCTTACCAAGATTGTTCTGGGAGTGAAGTTCGAGCATTGTAAGAAGTTACTCCATTTCTTTCCAGCTGCTTGAGTTCGATGGAGCCCATGAGGATGAACTACGGATGGTTTGATCCCTTGGGTAGGGGATACATAGGAAACTCCATTAGTTTAGCCAAGTTGAGTCTACATGATGATATATTGTATTCGGCTTAGATTTAAGAAATCTTCATCGAGATAGACAATTGTGGAGAGAGAGTGTAAAATCTTATTGGTAGAGTTTTAACTTATTGGAGAAGATGACACAGAGTTTGGAGGTCAACGACGTACCCAAGATTTGGTTGAAAACCAGAGCAGAGCTGAAGACAGAGGGCCGGTCGACCGCCCAGTCGAAAGGCCATGCACAGACATGCAGAAGAGAAGAAATACATTGTAGCGGTTGACGTCTGGTTGACCGCCCAGAGGAAACAACAACAGAAGACAGTCGGTCGACTGCCCGATCGATCACCTAGGGAGTTGTTTTGTACTCTGCACAGCTAGCGTTTGACCATTCGGTCGACCGTCCAGAGTGTAGATCTTTTGCATAGCTAGCTGTCGACTACATATTGGTTCTGGGTTATTTTCTATTTGGATTCTCGATTCGTTTCTGGTCCGAATTTAGATCTGTTGGTTTTCTTTTCTTCGTGGACACTCTGGCTATATAAAAAGGGTATTGTCCCCAATTTTTTATACCTGAATTGATTGATTAATAAGATATCTTTCTCTTTTGCCTCGAGGACGTAGGCAATTGCCGACCTCGTTAAATCTATATTTTTTCTTGCTTTCCTTTCTTTAGTTTGTTCTTTCTATGTTTGTGACTATTCTGCAGCAAAACTCTGGTGTTTGCACGTAGACCTCCAGTGTTATTCCCAACAAACCTCACCTAATGACACCCCTCTTTAGCAAGCCTCAAGGCTTGATCAATAATTCCCATCAAACAATCATTCTCCTGTTCAAAAACGACAGCATTTCCTTTTTTTTTCATAACAATCAGGCCGCATTTGCAATAACAGATTGTTAATCTGTAACGCTATTGGAACGAACAAAATCTTTCCCCTCCAAGTATTTGAACTGAAACTTGACATCCCAACAAAGAGAACAATAAAGACCATTGTGCTTTTGAGACAGGTAATCCACTACCAAATGCAAGCAATCTTTTGCATGTATCCCACATCTGGGACATCTCATACGCCGTCCATAGTCCCCGCCTGTACAAGAATGATTTAGTCTGCAACGACTCTCTTCTTAATTTCCAACAGCTTACAGATCAATTTGAAAAGGACAGGGCCAGGACAGAAGCAGGGTGAAGGGGTGAGAGCGTGGTAGCTGCCTACCTACGACCATGAACGAATATAGATCACAGGGTCAATATACAATGCACAGCTGCCTAACTACTTGCTACAATTACACAGCAGAGAAGAGAAGCACAGGGCACGTGTGAATGTGTATGTGTGACAGGTCCATGCGACGCGCGGTGGTAGCTGAGCACGAGGGGGAGAGAGCTTGAGAAGTTGTGGGAATTGACCTCTGTAAATTAAGAGCAGTCATCGTCAACTCAACAACTGACTCTCGGTCGCTGTAGAACTAAATTATTTACAATTCAAGAAGAAACATAGGGTAGCCATAATTGCAAATTATCATGACAGTCATTTTGGGGATATATTTGTTGGTATTCTGCTTAAAAAGAATCAATCTGACAACTAATCAAGATCACTGAGATATCAACAATCTAATTGGCTAGGTCGGCAAATATCAGGTGGGAGGTTTTCCGTTTAATAGAACATTCCTTAATTTAAGAACCACCTTTCACTTTCCTTCCTTGGTTAAACACCAATTAGACTGAATCTAAATCAGTCACGATATACTGTTAAAGTATATCCCCTGTATAAAGGACTTAATCCACTTATACAGTATTTGGAGTGAGGTACGCTTAGAGCGAATCTCCTTAAGACAATTACGTCCCCCGCACCGGTGCTAACGCGTTACTGGACGCTGGTCTCCCAAGATACAACACTCCTTCATGGTATTTGGATAGCACTACCAAATCACCGTACGGTCGAACCGTAGTCAACCAGTACCTTCCACAGGATCGTTGAAGCAGCGGTACAAGGACAAATTTCGAATGAATATTTGCCTTTGCTTTGGAGTAGCACCCACTGTTGAGGACGAAGGAAGGTTGAAGAATATTTTTCTTCAGAAGTACCAGATTCAGACAACAATTCTATAACAGAATCTGTTGAATTTTCTGATTCCTCTTTCAGAACGAATTTCGCAGAATCTTTTTTGGAAGTCGCTTTCCTACTTCACGCTGGAAGTCCAGTTCAGAACTCCGAATTTCACTTCAGATCAGAACTTAGAGAAAGAGAGAGAACGTTTGCCATTGGTGTGTTTTCAATTGAGAATCCGGAGCGCTATTTATAGCGCTCCAGGAGGGGCCAACGGGTCCGAACCCAACGAAAGGTTGCAACCTTTCGACCCAACAGTCACAACTGTTGGCTGCCCAACTGACGCACCCAACAGTCACAACTGTTGGCAGTCCAACAGTCGCAACTGTTGGCATTCCAACAGTTTAGTCCCATTTTGGCTTTGAATTAGGCAATCTTTAGACTTGAATATCTCATTCATTCGAAGTCGGAATTGAACATGTGAATATACCACGTTCATCCCCAATGGAAGGAGAACGCACTCCAACCATCATCCAATTGATTCGATCAACGGATCTTGCCATAATTCAGCTCGAAGATTCATACTTATATTCTTCAATTCCAACAATTCCCCACAATGAATGGAGATTCAAGGAAATGACACACAAAGAGACTGACTCTATTGTGAAAGGTACTTGAGAAAAGAAACTGCATAAGGATAGGTGAACTAGGTCTTGAACCTTCCATAGCGAAAGCTTTATCGGACTTACTGGTTAATCAGTGAAGTAGGTCTTGAACTGTTAGTCGTTAGTGTAAGCCAAGTCAACAAGCTTCACACAGTGACTTTCCAAATCAATTTTGGTTCTCGGTTATGTCCGTTTTGACCCTGGACATTCTTGGTTTCAGAGAGTATCTTTAGGGAATAACAGCCTCCATAGAAATTCCCAAAGAGCCCACCCAACTCTATACTCACATAGGTGATGGACCTATTAAGAGTAGCCTACTCTACTCCACTTGTTTAGTAACAAGATATAGGCATCATTAAAAGCGTTAAGCTTATCCTTAATCCACTTGTAGAAAAGCACTTATGTGCACCTTAGGAATGGATTGGAGTCAAACTCCCAAGTGCTTACTTGCTGAGTCAATCATAACTAGTTTTTCCTCTTGAACTTAGTCCGTGGGATCTCCAGTCGCTAAGTGAGGTTTCCATTAAGCTGACTCGGTAAGGTTAGGCTTTTAGACCCATTCCCCTCGATGCGCAATTTATACGCTCTCCACTTAAACCTTTAGTAAGCGGATCCGCTAAATTATCCTTTGACGATACAAAGTCAATAGAGATAATTCCATTTGAGAGCAACTGCTTCACGGTATTATGTCTATGACGAATATGTCTAGACTTACTGTTGTCTATAATATTTTGTGCCCTAAATATAGCTGCTTGATTATCGCAGTGTATACATATAGCGGGCACTGGCTTTTGCCATAATGGTATATCTTCCAAGAATTGTCGAAGCCATTCTGCTTCTTCTCCAGCCTTATCTAAGGCTATGAATTCCGATTCCATAGTAGAACGGGCAATACATGTTTGCTTAGAAGATTTCCATGATACCGCTGCTCCTGCTAGAGTAAATACGTATCCGCTAGTTGATTTTGATTCCTCAGAATCTGCAATCTAATTAGCATCACTGTATCCTTCAAGTAGAGGTGAATACTGTCCATATCTCAAGGCATATTCCTTGGTATGTGATACGTAACCCAATACTCGTAGTAGAGCGGTCCAATGTAGATCACTAGGATTACTAGTGTATCTACTTAACTTGCTTACAGCGTAAGCAATATCGGGTCTAGTGCAATTCATCAAATACATTAGACTTTCGATAATCTGAGAATACTCCAACTGGCGTATTCCAGTTCCTATATTCTTATGAAGGTGGACGTGTGGGAGAAAAGGATTTGTATTCTCTTTTATCCCATGATCCTTAAATCTTTCTATCATCTTATCCACATAGTGAGATTGAGATAGACTGATTCCATCTGGTGTTCTGGTAATTTTAATTCTTAAAATTACATCAACAACCCCCAGATCCTTCATGTCAAAACTGTTGGATGACATTCTTTTAGTGGACTTAATAATTTCAATATTAGTCCCAAGTATCAACATGTCTACATAAAGACAAACAATGATACATGCGTTTTCAACTGTTTTCGTGTAAACACACTTATTGCATTCATTGATAGTGAATCCATCTTTGATCATGACACTATCAAATTTCTCATGCCATTGCTTAGGAGCCTGCTTTAAACCGTATAAGGATTTTACCAATTTACACACCTTGTGTTCTTGGCCCTTGACTATAAATCCTTCAGGTTGCTTCATATATATCTCTTTATTTAATTCACCATTTAAGAATGCAGTCTTGATATCCATTTGATGGATATCTAAGTTGTGCAATACTGCAATTGCAATCAACATCTGAATGGATGTTATTCTTGTTACTGGTGAATAAGTATCGAAGTAGTCAAGTCCTTCTTTTTGTCGATAACCCTTGGCTACTAATCTAGCCATGTACTTATCGATAGATCCATCGGGTTTTAATTTTCGTTTGAAAATCCAATTACACCTAATTGGTTTACTACCAGGAGGCAAGTTTACCAATTCCCAAGTATGATTACTTAGTATGGATTCTATTTCGCTATTTATAGCTTCTTTCCACATTTGTGCTTCTGGGGTTGACATAGCCTCTTTAAATGTTTGAGGCTCGCTTTCAATAGCGTATGCTATGAAATCTGGACCAAAAGATTTTGAGATTCTAGATCTCTGACTTCTTCTTGGTTCAGTTTCTGCATTAACAATTGGTTCCTCGGGGCTTTTGTCCCTGAACGCCATCTCGTGTGTTCTTTTCCCAGAAGTCTTATCTGCTTCCCGTTTGTATGGAAAGATATCTTCAAAGAACACAGCATCTCTCGATTCGATAATCATGTTTACATGAATATCTGGTATTTCTGATTTATGAACCAGAAATCTGTAGGCACTACTATTCAAGGCATAGCCTATGAATACGCAGTCTATAGTTTTTGCTCCTAACTTAGTCTTTTTAGGTAATGGTGCCAACACCTTTGCAAGGCACCCCCACATTTTGAGGTAATGGTAGGAAGGTGTCCTTCCATGCCATAACTCGAATGGTATAAGATCAAGTTTCTTGTGGGGTACTCTATTTAGAATATAATTTGTAGTTAATAGAGCTTCCCCCAACAAGTTCTGCGGAGCTCCAGAACTTACGAGCATGGAATTAACCATCTCCTTCAAAGTTCTGTTCTTCCGTTCAGCAATTCCATTCTGCTGAGGAGTGTATGGTGCTGTAGTTTGATGGATTATACCAAAATTAGCACATAACTCACTAAAATCATTTGATTCATATTCTCCGCCTCTATCGGATTTTAGAATCTTGATTTTCTTATTGAGTTGATTCTCAACTTCGGCTTTATATGTTATAAACATATTTATTGCCTCATCCTTACTGTTTAAAAGATACACATAACAGTATCTTGTACAGTCATCAATAAAAGTAATGAAATACTTTTTACCGCCTCTAGTTGGCATAAATTTCAAGTCACACAGATCGCTATGAATTAACCCTAAAGGTTTTGTATTTTGATCAATTGAGTGAAATGAATTTTTCGCCAACTTTGCCTCAACACAAATATCACACTTGCGAATTTCTTCCAAGTTGAGTTTAGAAATATATCCCAGATTAGACAAGTTCTTTAATGACTTGTAATTTACATGCCCTAATCTAGCATGCCACAAATTAGGAGACTCAAGCAAATAAACAGAAGATTTTCCTTTATTTATAAGCTTCGGGTACAAATACATAGACTTTTTGTCTACCACTGCAACATTGTCTTTAAAAAGACCATCAACAAGATTCTTGTTCTATTTGAGACGGCTGCGACATTCATTCGCCTTATGCCCTTCTTTGTTGCAGATGTAGCAAGTTCCCTTGAAGCGCATGTTATTGCCTTCTTGGATCTTGCCTTTGTACCCCTGGGAAGTCTTCTTCCGCTTTAAGCCTTTGGAAGTAGACGCTTTCCCCTTTGAGTCTTCGATCACATTGGTTTTGCTTCGTAGGAGTTCTTACTGCTCCTTTTCTCGGACTTTCTGTTATCCTCCTCGATTCGAAGCCTCACAATGAGATCTTCCAACTTTAACTCCTTTCGCTTGTGCTTCAGGTAGTTCTTGAAATCTCTCCACGCAGGTGGGAGTTTCTTCACGATAGTAGCCACCTGAAAAGTTTCAGGAAGAATCATACCTTCGGCTTCTATCTCGTGCAAGATAAGTTGGAACTCTTGCACCTGACTGATTACAGTCTTGCTGTCCACCATTTTGTACTCCAGAAATCGTCCTACGACGAACTTCTTGGTACCAGCATCTTCAGTCTTGTACTTCTTGTCAAGACTGACCCATAACTTTTTTGCCGTTGTGACAGGACTGTAGACATTGTAAAGAGAGTCATCCAGTCCATTTAAAATATAATTTCGGTAAAGGAAGTCACATTGAGTCCATGCATCAGTTGCAGGCTCTGGTGGATCTTCTTGCAGGAATCTGGCCAGATGAAGAGTGGTCAAGTAGAAGAGCATCTTCTGTTGCCACCTCTTGAATTCTGTGCCATCAAATTTTCCTGCCTTCTCCGGCTTCGGGTTAGGAAGTGGAGTTGGCATCAAAGCTTGCATGTTTTGTGCCTTGCTTGAGCTATCTTGATTAGTCTCAGACATTTTCTGCAAGTTCAAGCAGAACAGAAGTAAGAAACTTCAATAGTTAATTGTCTTAAGATTGTTGGTATTCTGCTTAACAAGAATCAATCTGACAACTAATCAAGATCACTGAGATATCAACAATCTAATTGGCGAGGTCGGCAAATATTAGGTGGGAGGTTTTCCGTTCAATAGAACGTTCCTTATTTAAGAACCACCTTTCAATTTCCTTCCTTGGTTAAACACCAATTAGACTGAATCTAAATCAGTCACGATATACTGTTAAAGTATATCCCCTGTATAAAGGACTTAATCCACTTATACAATATTTGGAGTGAGGTACGCTTAGAGCGAATCTCCTTAAGACAATTACGCCCCCCGCACCGGTGCTAACGGGTTACTGGACGCTGGTCTCCTAAGATACAACACTACTTCACGGTATTTGGATAGCACTACCAAATCACCATACGGTCGAACCGTAGTCAACCAGTACCTTCCACAGGATCGTTGAAGCAGCAGTATAAGGACAAATTTCGAATGAATATTTGCCTTTACTTTGGAGTAGCACCCACTGTTGAGGACGAAGGAAGGTTGAAGAATATTTTTCTTCAGAAGTACCAGATTCAGACAACAATTCTATAACAGAATCTGTTGAATTTTCTGATTCCTCTTTCAGAACAAATTTCGCAGAATCTTCTTTGGAAGTCGCTTTCCTACTTCACGCTGGAAGTCCAGTTCAGAACTCCGAATTTCACTTCAGATCAGAACTTAGAGAAAGAGAGAGAAAGTTTGCCGTTGGTGTGTTTTCAATTGAGAATCCGGAGCGCTATTTATAGCGCTCCAGGAGGGGCCAACGGGTCCGAACCCAACGAAAGATTGCAACCTTTCGACCCAACAGTCACAACTGTTGGCTGCCCAACTGACGCACCCAACGGTCACAACTGTTGGCAGTCCAACAGTCGCAGCTGTTGGCATTCCAACAGTTTAGTCCCATTTTGGCTTTGAATTAGGCAATCTTTAGACTTGAATATCTCATTCATTCGAAGTCGGAATTGAACATGTGAATATACCACGTTCATCCCCATGGAAGGAGAACACACTCCAACCATCATCCAATTGATTCGATCAACGGATCTTACCATAATTCAGCTCGAAGATTCATACTTATATTCTTCAATTCCAACAATATTTAATGATGGAACCACCAGCAATAGAGTAGAGATGCGTCAAAGACTAGTCATCAAACACAAGAAAAAGCAAATTGAGAAGAAAATGAGAACACAAGATTTTAATGAGGTTCTGCAATTTGCCTACGTCCTCGGGGCAAAAGAGGAGAGAGTTCTTATTAAATCAATTAATTACAGGATACAATATTAAGGGGTAATTACCCCTCTTTATATAGGCATGGAGTTCCTCAAGAAAAAAATTAACAACTTCAAATTTCGAGCAGAAACGAACAGACACCTGCTCGAATTCACTCAGAATCTTCTTGCTGTTGATAGCCCAAGGGGACTGTCGACAGTTCTCTGACAAATTTCACTGTCGGTAAAATGCTGTTGACAATAGCCACTTTGTGCTGTCGACAGCTCGCTTAAGCAGTTGAGCGTATCCGAGTTCCTGTGTAGACAGCCCAATGGGACTTTCAACAGTCCTATGCCTTATCCTTTAAAAACACTATCCTCTAACTTTTTATTCTTCTCTCTCCTCACAATTCTTCACCTCGGTGAAAATTTCTCAAATCTGAGCCGAACTCAACATAGTATCATGTCGACTCCAACAGGCTGCATTAATGTGGTTGCCTATGTACACTTGCCCAGGGGATCAAGCCATTCACACCGAGCTTAAGCAACTAGAAGCATTTGGAGTAACTCGTTGCAATATGCAAACTTCATGAGCATACTAAGTCTATAAGAAGCTCGGTGTAGTTATTCATGTGTTCGTCAATGGAGAGTGATAGGGAGAAATCTAAAATAACTAGAAGGGGTTGAATATGTGTACTAGCTAATCTAATGACAATTGATGCGGAATTAAAACTAAATTGCAACACACTATGTGTAACCAAAGAGTGTAGCCGAATTCCCGGTGAAGGGCTCTGAACTCTCTCCTCGAGATTCCTCTAAATAAGAGTTGAGGTGCTATATGAAGCTCTCTTGGTTCAACACAAGTATGTACACACAACGTATATCTAGCAAATGAATATGTGCAATATAAAGCAATGCAAGATATAAGAGAGAGAGAGTTTAGAGATAGTGGATCAAACGTAAACACCAAGATATGTTTCGAGGTTCGAGCGACTGCTCTACGTTAGCGCCTTCACACAGAAGAATTTCCACTACGTCCACACATGACCTCCCACAAAGGGAACCTCCACCGAGAAATTTGCAATTACGAACTTGGAGTATGCAACTCCTCTCTCTAACACAACCACCTCTACTCAAGAGGTAAGGCACAAAGCCAAAACTCAATCACCTTTACACAAGAGGGATGGGCACAAAGCCAAACTACAATCACCTCTACACAAAGAGGGATAAAGACACAAAGTCAAAGCTCAACCACAATCACCTCCACACAAGAGAGATAGCCACAAATCCAAAACAAAGAAGAGATTACAAACTTGGTGATCACAATAGACCACAAACAACACTTGGTGATCACAATAGACCACAAACAATTTTCCTCATAAAAACAAGATCCTATAGATAGGATTAGATATGATAGCTTAAGTGTGAGAAAATAAAATGTTTGGAAAAGAAAATTACAAAGAAAAACACTTGAAAAAAACACAAGACAGATATTGAAATAAAGATCAAAACCATTCCCTAAAGACTCTCTTTTCTTTGATTTCTCCAACACTTTAAAATAAATAAAAATAAATCTTTTTGGTACAAAAACTCTTTTAAAACTTACTGCTAAACACTTGAAAAGATGAGAAAAAAGGCTCTTAGAAATCTTATTTAAAACAGCTTGAGATAAGGCATATTTATAGCCTCTAAAAAATATAGCCGTTGGCAGCTAGAAAAGGTCATAATTGACCTTCCGGTCGACCGGCCGGTCGATCGGCCAACGGTCATATTTCTGACCGTTGTGCCTCCGGTCGACCGCCCAGTCGATCAAGACTAGCTTGTCGGTCGACCGCCCGGTCGACCGGCACTACCTGAGAGTTGGGTAGTTACAGTCAGTCGACCGCCCAGTCGACTGGCCTTGTAGGCTGGCCTTGTGCACGTCCTCGTGCACATCGGTCGATCGATCCGGTCGACCGACCTCTGGTTCGGCCGACCGTTCGGTCAACCGCCAGCAGTCTCTCGCTGGGATTAAAGGATATGAAATTTGGTCTTTTTAATTCTAATAAAATCTCATAAAATCTCATAAATTTCACAAAAATAAGTTCTTATAAATATTTAAAGAACAATATGTGTGACCAAAAATCAACACACATTCCAAACTATTTGAACTATTTTTGTGATATAAAAATTAAGCTTTAAACACAAAATCGTATTTTCTAAAACTTGGATTTTGAAATGAAATCCGTTTTCTCCAAAACTCTAAACACATGAAATAGAATCATCAAAATAAGTTTTTCTAAATATATGAAGCATAGATGTATATAGATGAAATCCAATATACATTAAATCATGTAAACTTGTTTTGATTCTATCTATTCATGAAAATCATATATTTGTATATTCAAAATTCAAAAACCGGTTAAACCGAAAACCAAACATATTGAACTTGTGTGTGTGCGAACTTGAACATATCAACACTAGTCTATCTTTACATAAGATCTAAACACAAATTTAAACTAGACAAACCGAAGTCTTCTTGTAGAACTCCTTCTCCAAATCGAATCGATCCAAACACGATCTAATGAGCTTGACTCCATCCGAGTGTTAGATGCGATCTTGATGCGCGAGCTCTTGAATCTACATGTGTTAACTCCAAAACTCCTTTATTGAAGTTAAGCACCTACTAAGATCTTGATAGTAAATATGAAACAATATAAACACAAGATCATTAGTAGTATAACTATATGAGTTAATCATCATCAAAACTAGAGTGATAGGCCTTTGCGCCAACAATCTCCCTTTTTTTGATGTTGACAAAACTCATAGAGTTATATATGCATTGATTAAAATAAGCTTCATAGAAGCTCCCCCTTAACTTATGCATAGCAATAAACAAATAGATGTTCAATGAAATGCATAAAGTAAATACAAACATATATGTATAAATACCAATATTAAGCATGCATATATAAACTCACTAAATTCTTTTCTCCTTTTTTGTCAATTCATCATCAAAGGGGTGAGGACAATCAAACAATAAAGATGTATATGCGACATACATTCATGAAGAGGAGAGACGATAAGTTAGCTCCCCTGCATACATGCATTACATGGAGAAGGGATGAATAGACCCTAACCACATAAGCATAATATACAATATATAAACGGAGATGTTAAACTCCCCCTACACACGTGTATCACATAAAGAAGAGAGGTCAAACTCCTCAATGTGAGATACGCTCAACATGAATCTATATATAGAGAAGATATTAAGCTCCCCTTGCATATAGGCAAAACATATCAACAAATTTTGAAACCACTTTTTAAAACAAAAATTTTTTGAAATTTCTTGAATTAAACAAAATGAATTATGATACCGATGAAATCAAATATTAGTTGACAAAAATAAATGTTGGTACACTTGTAGAAAAATTTTGAGATATCAATAGTAGATTTTGATACCAATTGAAAGTGAAACATGAAGTACATTTTGATACCAAATAAATATCAATTGAAATACCAATTAAAATGATTATTAATTGAAATGCCAATTGAAATACCAATTGAAATCAATGTATGAGCTTGTAATGATACCAATTAACATTTAGAATAAAATCAAGCTTAACATAAACGTAATTTGTGCTTTAAAAATATAAAGACAAGCACAATCAAATCAATCAAATCATATATATGTATGTATGAAAATGGTAATACCAATTGAAATTTGAAGCATACATGATCAGTCACATATATTGCATATACAGTGTCACGTTACCATACTTTTTATCTAATAAATCCTATTAATAAGTCTTATTCTTTTTTGTTAAATATAGGCCCATTGCTAAAAGAAAGAAAAGAGAAACAAGCCAAAAGCCCATCAAATTCAGATTTAATTCAGAATAAATTCGAAATCAGAGAATCAGGGCAGATCTTGGCAAATCAGAGAGGTTGAAAACTGGTTGAAATGAATCTTCCCAAATCAAGCGGTTGAAGCCAATAATCAAAGGCTGTTTCGTCAAATCTTGGAGCTGAAACGAGAAAACCAGCAGAAGATATGGGCGAATCAACAAACCGGGGAGTTTCACCATCTGGGTGTGGCCACCTGGCCACACCAGGGCCGCGAAAACGCGGCCCTAGCCGCGTTTTCGCGCCCTTGTTATTTCTGTTGGGGGAGCGTTTGCTCCCCCAATCTTCCCACGATCTCTCCCCTCTGGTTTTTCCCTATAAATACCATTTTCAACAGAGAAGACCAGAGCGAAACTAGGATTAGAATTTTTGTTTATTTTTTAAGGTTTAGGCTTTTTGTTAGATAGTACAAAAGTTATATCTTTCTTTTGCAATTTGTAGTTCAGTACAAATACAAGTGAGAGAGAGAGAGGAATTGAGTGATTGTATTTTGAAGATTGAAGTGATATCAATACAAGGATCAAGCTACCTTTTCTTCCACTCCATTTTACGGTATGTCTTGCTTTATTTACTTGCATTGTTCTTTGTCTTCCATGAGTAGCTAAATCGATTTTCTAGGCTCACTATTACTCCTCTCTCCGATCCCTCTTCTTTTCGAATGATTTTGATGAAAAGACCCAATGAATCATTTGCATGGCTAACTTAAGCCTTTCTTCTTGAAAGTGTTCTTGAAGGCACATGAGGATGGGTTTGGATTCTTAAATTTTTACTTCTTTTAATAACTTCTCTTGAACTTGTTTTTATCTCATACTTGAACTTCTTGACGATTTAACATTCAATTCGAGATTATTTCTCAAAGAAAAGGATTAACTTCTCCAACCATCTTATGTGCTTTTCTTAAAACTTTCTAACCTCAATCTTAAGTTTTTACTTATGATCAAGTTGAGGCACTAAAGATTTCAATAGAAGAACACATTGTTGAGTAGTGAGATAGTGAGCCCAGATTTTTTTCTTCATTAAAATAACAAATCACTTTTCAAAGCTTTTTAAGTCACCTTTTCTAAAGCCTTCTCCAAATTTACAATTGTTCTTTTAATCATTTCCTTTCTCTCCATTCTCTTTTTCAACTAAAAACGAGCACCATTCTTAGCTTTCTAAACAAAACACCGAAAAGCTTTCATCGCATTCCTCCTCGTGGACGCGACCCGTTAGCCCAAGGCTACACGGTAATTCTTAACTCTTTGATTTTACAATCAAATTTTGGCGCCGTTGCCGAGGAGGGAACGGTGTAATTGTTTTTTAACAAGTTTGGTGTATTATTTCAGGGACATCAAGATTCACATCTAGCATTCAAGCTTTGCAGGAGAAGACTTGGTATTCTGTGCCCCTACTCTCGAAAGTAGGAAACAGAATTTCAAGAAATTGCTAGTGCAAAAGTTAAAATTTTTGTTGGACTACTAAAACTCTTTTTTGCAGGACATATTGCTTGCAAAAATTAAGTTTTTGTGTGTTATCTTCTTACTATATCTGCTATTCACAATCCCTATTTTAATCCAACAGTAATTTGAGTGATTGTTAATTGCTTAAAAAACGTTTAGACTTGCATTCTAGGCATTTGTCTAATTACGTTTATTTTACAATTACTGTTGAAGATAGCTGGAGACAAGGTACGTATGCATAGCATATAATTTAGGAAACATTCTTGAGTGATATTTGATTTTTGAATGTTACTTTTCTATATCTTGCACACTTTGCACAATAAATTCTAAGGGCAAAACCCAATTCAAGATAAGGTGGGGAAGTCATTACTCTTCCTTAGCCCACAAATCATCTCCAAGTACGCACAACCTAAGGCTAAGTAAAATCTATTAGACGTTGGCCTTAGGGACATCTCAAACTCACTAGGAGATTATCCTAAGGGGGAAGGTGTTGGAATTTGACTCCTGCCAAATCAGTGTCTAGGAAAGGGATTGAGGGGCGAAACCCGAAGGCTGGTGGTTTGGCTTAATTAGGTGCGCGAATACCTCCCACCAATCTTGCCCTGACCTGCCTGATTAGCTTTTGGTCAAAGTCTACATTATACCTCCTGTGGACAATCAACCAGTTAGGAGTTGTCTAGGTCAAGGTTACTTTAGACTAGGCTTGGTTGATTACGCTTGTTGACTATCGGTAAACTTGTTTGTGATTGTGATTGTGTTTGTGTATGCAAGTGTGGTCAAGAGACCCTAATTCATCTAGGTTGACTAGAAACACATCACCACCCACGTTTGAACCAAGACTAGATCCGGTTATGGCTCAACCAACATCATTGCAGGATAGGTTCTATCCCATTAGAACCTCACTTCCATCTTGCATCCAACTTCCATCGGTTGGTGAATATAATTTTGAGCTCAAGCCTCAATTCATCAACACACTCCCCAAGTTTCATGGCTTAGAGCCCGAAGATACTTACTTCTTCATAAGAGAATTTGAGGAAGTATCTCTAATGATGAAAATCCCATACCTTGTAGATGATGCTATTAGATTGAGATTTGTCCCTTTCGCTCTTAAGGACTTAGCCAAGAAATGACTTTACAGCTTAGCGGCCGGCTCTATCACATCTTGGGATAGTTTCATCAAGATCTTCTTGAAGAAATTCTATCCAATTCATAAGACCGCTCTCATTAGGAAGAACATCATGCAATTCAAGTAAGAACCTAATGAACCGTTTTGGAGATACTTTGAACGTTTTAAAGACCTCCTTGTCCAATGCCCTCATCATGGAATAGTGAAATGACGACAATGCTAAATTCTTTATGACGGTTTGGACTATTCTACCAAAACCCTCTTAGAGAGTATGTGCCAAGGGGGATTCTTGCAGAAGGATGAAAATGAAGGATGAGATTTATATGAAAACTTAGCTGAAAAGACCATCCAATGGGAACCTACTAGTGAAACCTCTAGGAATCCAAACTCCATTTCAAAAGGAGGTCTCCATTCTATTGAATCATCCATAGCTAATGAGGCTAAGTTAGCTAACCTAGCAAGAAGACTGGAAGCTTTAGAAACTAAGGAACCAAGTCCAGTTAATCAAGTCAATCCAAACTAATTTCCAACTCCAGGCTGTACTTACTGTCAAGCCATGAATCATGTGTTTGAAGAGTGCCCTGTGTTTCAGGCTCAGCAACAATATCCTGAACTGATGAATGCGACTTTTTCAAGGCCGAATAATAATCCTTACGCACCAACGTACAATCCTGGCTAGAGAAATCACCCTAATTTCTCATAGAGCCAAAATAACAATGAGCACTCACGGTCAAATCATGCAAGCCACTTCCATCAAGCTAATAATTCTTCCAATCATCAACCTAACTTTTCCAATTTCCACAATAATTCTCCCAACCATCCACCTAACTTTTCAAACTATCAACAAAACTTTCCCCACCAAGCTCCACAATCTTCCTTCCAGAATCCTCAACTAGAAAGGAAATGACTGACTTTGAGAGAAACATGGAAAGATACATGAAAAACCAAGATTCTCTCATGCAAACTATAAAGAGGTTAGAGGTTCAAATGAGCCAATTAGCCACTCCACAGAATGAGAGACAAAAGGGTACCTTGCCCAGTCAGCCAATAACGAATCCTAGAAATTCTCAACAAGCTCATTTGGCTGAGGATCAATCAATGAATCAATGCAATGCTGTTCATACATTGAGGTCGGAAAATAAAGTTGATAACCAAGTGTCAATACTATCTAATCCCATTCAGCACAACCACAATCAAGCATCCACCTCATCTAATCTAAATCCTTCCAAATCTGACGAATCTGAAAAACATAAGTCAACCAGTTAGGTGCACCAACCTATAGTGCCATTTCCTAATAGGCTGAAAAACAACAAGCAAAATCCACTCATGGACAAGATAATTGAGATATTTAATCAAGTGAAGATAAATGTGCCACTTCTTGATGCCATCCAACAAGTTCCATCCTATGCTAAATTTCTTAAGGACATGTGCACCAAGAAGAGAAAGACTAATGTACCTAAAAAGGTCTTCTTAGCCACTAACATTAGTGAGCTACTATCGCGTCCGATCCCTGTTAAGTACAAGGATCCAGGTAGTCCCACCATTGCCTGCACAATAGGACAAGTTGAGATTAGTCGTGCACTTCTTGACTTGGGGGCAAGTATCAACTTGCTTCCATTCTCAGTTTATCAACAACTCGGGTTGGGCGATCTTAGTCCAACTCGAGTCACTATCCAACTGGCTGACCGTTCAATGAAAGTTCCAAAAGGGGAGATTAATGATGTCCTTATCCAGGTCAGAGAGTTTATTTACCTTGTTGATTTCATAGTTCTAGAGACACAACCTGTGTCCAATCATAGGGCTCAAATTTCTGTTATCCTAGGGCGACCATTCCTTACTACTGCCAATGCCATCATCAATTATAGGAATGGGTCCATGAGGTTAACCTTTGAGGACATGAGTAGAGAAGTCAATGTCTTCAATCTAGGAAAACAACCCCGCGATATTGAGGACCAAACATTTGAAGTCAACCTAATTGAGAACTTGACAAGTGAACATAGGGAAGAATTGGAACTAGAAACTGAGTGTGACTTCGGGTTAGAGTCTGACGACTTTAATCTTGATCAGGATGTTGAGTCAGCTGTAAATTGGGCCTCGAACCCTATTTCACCAAACATGGAGCCAACAAATTTGACTAATCCTTCCAGTGAGCCTTCCTCCTCCTTAGAATTGAAAACCTTACCTGCGCATCTCAAGTACGTCTATCTAGGCAAACAAGAGACCTTTCCTGTCATCATTGCCTCCCATTTAAATGACGGAAAAGAAGAAGATCTTAAAGTAATTCTAAGAAAACATAGGAAGCCATTGGTTGGACTATGACTGATATAAAGGGATTAAGTCCAACCATCGTTCAACATCGCATTCATCTCAATGAAGATGCCACACCTAAAAGAGACCCGCAGCGTAGGTTAAACCCTATAATGCAAAAGGCTGTTCATGCTGAAATTATAAAACTCTTAGACAATGAGCTAATCTATCCCATTTCTGATAGCCAATGGGTCAGTCCTGTCCACGCGGTTCCAAAGAAATCCAATTTCACCGTAGTGGAAAATGAGAACAAAGAGTTGGTCCAAACTCGACTTCTCACGAAGATCCGAGTTTGCATTGACTATAGGAAGCTTAATGCTGCAACTCGTAAGGACCATTTTCTACTTCCCTACATTGATCAAATGTTTGAACGTTTGGCGGGCCACGAGTATTACTGTTTCTTGGACGGTTACTCAGGGTATAATCAGATTCCTATCGCTCTTGAGGACCAAGAAAAGACTACATTCACATGTCCATTTGGGACATTCTCTTATCGTCGAATGCCTTTCGGCTTATGCAATGCCCCATCAACGTTTCAACGTTGCATGTTGAGTCTTTTTTCTGATATGGTAGAACGATTCTTAGAAATCTTCATGGGTGATTTCTCTATCTACGGAGATTCGTTCACTCAATGTCTCCATCATTTAGAACTTGTCCTCCAACGTTGTGCTGAGAAAAATCTGACACTGAACTGGGAGAAATGTCACTCCATGGTAAAACATGAAATTGTCTTGGGTCATGAAATCTCCAAGAAAGGAATTGAAATGGATAGAGCCAAAATTGAGGTTATTGCGAAGCTTCCCATGCCCAAATGCGTGAAGGATATTAGATCATTCTTAGGACACGCCGGCTTTTACCGAAGATTTATCAAGGATTTTAGCAAGATTGTTAGGCCCTTGACTAATCTTTTAGCTAAGGACGTGTCTTTCACCTTCGATGCTGAATGTATAAATTCTTAGGAGAAGCTTAAGAGAGAGCTTATTTCTGCACCAATCATATCTACACCGGATTGGTCTAAGCCGTTTGAAATCATGTGCGATGCTTCCAATTTTGCCATAGGCGCTGTCCTAGGATAACGCATTGATAACAAGCAGCACGTGATTTATTACTCTAGTAGGACTCTCTGTTGGCCCAAAGGTCCATCACTCTAGTTTTGATGATGATCAACTCATGTACTTATAATACTAATGATCTTGTGTTTAATTAATGACAGATTTATGATCAAGATCTTAGTAGGTGTGTAGCTTCAACAAAGGATTTAAAGTCAAGTTTTGGAGCTTACACGGTTTGATCCAACGAGCTAGTGATCGAGTTTGGATCGTGTTTGGACTAAGTCAAGAAGATGGGAAGACTTCAAGTGAAGACTTCATGAAGACTTGTGTCTAGGTTTATTTTTATAAGATTTTATTTTAGAGTAAAATGTAAAGGATAGAATAGTTGGTAGATTATTCAAGTATATCTTATACACACACTCTCTTGATTTAGATAAGTTTTCATAAAAGACTTTTTATTTTGGAAAAATACCGTTTTGATTTTTGGTATTCAAGTTTATATATTTTAACCAAAACCATGTTTAGATCTTAAAGTCAAAAACATAGATATTTCACCATGTTTGTGTAGTGGATCATATCCATACACACTATGCTTTAATAGAGTTTAAATATCTTATTTTTATATTTGGAGAAGTTTTGGAAAAATCAATTTGGAAAATACAGTTTTTGTTTTGAGCCAATTTTTCCAAGTTACAAAAATAGTCCAAATTATTTGTAACATGCCTTGATTTTGTGCAAGCATGTTTGTTTATCAAAGTATATTGGTAAAACAATTTTTGTAGATTTTCTGTGAATTTATGGGATTTTATTTCAATCAAAATGTCAAACTTTTGAATCCCAGAAAAACTATTTCCTGGCTTCAGCCGGTCGACCGACGCCTGAAGTCGGTCGACCGGGCGGTCGACCGACGTGCACAGACGTGCACGCCACTGTTGGCTGAAGGGCCAGTCGACCGACCCGGTCGACCGTCTAGAGAGCTTTGCTCTCTGGAAATGCCCCAGTCGACCGGCAGAGAGTCTGCTCTCTGTTCCAGAGGCTCGGTCGACCGGCCGGTCGACCGCAGCCCCAACTGTCAGATTTTCGACCGTTGCCAGTCGACCGGGCGGTCGACCGACAGCTCTGTCTGGCCCATAACGGCTAGTCATTGGAGCCCTATAAATTGGGCCATTTGAGGGCTGTTTTAGATAAGATTTTAAGTGGATTTTTACAACAATTTTTCCTACTCTTTTAAGAGGTTTTCTCCACTTATATTAGAGCCAATATTTCCAATCAAAAGGAGAGTTTATCAAGAGTGTTTTCAAAGTGATTTCTTTGAGTTTTTCACCACACATTCCATCCTTGTTTTTCTCACAAACACTTGAGCAACCCATTGACATATTCTTTCTATAGGAGTGTTCTTGTGAGATTATTTTTAGGTGATCAAAGAGTTGTGATCACCAAAGACTTTATTTTGTACTTTGAGGAGGCGGACGGTTGTGTTCGCGGTGTTTCGAGTTCGTGTGTGAACTCGGTGTTTGAGGTGCGGTCTCGGCGAGCTAGTGGGCTTGCGATGTGTACGGGACTAGAGAGTCCAAGAGTTCTAGTGGGAACTCCTTGTAGGTGTTGCGGCACCCAGTGATCCGGTGGGATCGGTTTATAGTGAAAATCCTTCAAGTGTGAAGGCGGGGACGTAGAGTAAGGGTGCTCGAACCTCGAAACAAATCTCCCATATTTGCGATTGCTCACTCTCTATCTCTTACTCTTGTCTTTATATCTTGCATGCTTTTATTGCTTTAATCTTTATATGCTAGATATATTGTGTGCTTAATTGTATATGCTTGGGGATTGTTTACTAACACTAGTTTTCAACCAAGAGAGCCAACGCGGCACCTCAACTCTTATTTAGAGGAATCTTGAGGAGTTAGTCCAGAGCCCTTCACGGGGAATTCAGTTACACTCTTGTGTTAAACTTGGTGTTTAGTGTAATAAGTTTTAAGTTGCATTAAATAGTTTTTAATTCCGCATTTAGTGACCATTAGATTAGCCATCACCTATTCACCCCCCTCTAGGTGATTTACAATTGGTATCAGAGCCAAGTGCTCTTAATTTGGGTCTACAACCTAGAGTTAAAGATCCTCATTTTTTAGGCTAATCACAATATTTGTACACACACCATGGACTTCATGTCACCTCCCACTTTTGACATTCTTAACATCCAAACTTGGAAGGTTAAGATGTCTTTATACTGTAAAGTCACCTAGAGGGGGGTGAATAGGTGATGGCTAATCTAATGGTCACTTAATGCCAAATAATGCGGAAGTAAAAACTATTATGACCTAAACAAACTATTTAAACTAAACACCACGTATAACACAAGAGTGTAGCCGAATTTCCCGTGAAGGGCTCTGGACTAACTCCTCTAGATTCCCCTAGATAAGGGTTGAGGTGCCGCGTTGGCTCTCTTGGTTGAATAAAAGTGTTAGCAAACAATCCCCAAGCAAGTATAACAATTAAGCACACAAGTATATCATGCATATAAAGATAAACACAATAAAGTATGCAAGATATAAACAAGAGACAAAGTGAGAGAGAGAGTGAGCAATCGCAAACACAAGGGATTTGTTTTGAGGTTCGAGCACCCTTGCTCTACATCCCCGCTTTCGACACACGAAGGATTTCCACTACAATCGATCCCACTGGATCACTCGGTGCCGCAACACCTACAACTCTCGGACTCCCTAGTCCGTACACACCGCAAGCCCACCGGCTCGCCGAGGCCGCACCTCAAACAAGAGTTCACACACGAACTCGAAACAATCGCGAACGCACTTGTCCGCCTCTTCAAGAAACAAGAAAAGATCTCTTGGTGATCTAAACACTTTGATCACCAATAAACACTCTCACTACAACACTCCTATAGAATGAATAATCAATGAATAGCTCAAGTGTTTGTGTGAGAAAACAAGGAAAGAGATGGTGGAGGAAAACTCAAAGAAAATCTCTTTTAACACTCTTAATAAAACTTTCCTTTTGATTGGAAATATTTGCTCTCAATTTTGTGGAGAAAAACCTCTGGAAAGAGTAGGAAAAACTGGCTCTAAAAGTCTCCAAAAATCTTAATCAAAACAGCCCCCAAATGACCCTTTTTATAGAGTCTGGAAAACTAGCCGTTGGGGTCTGTCAGGCCTGTTGGTCGACCGCCCGGTCGACCGGCCAACGGTCATATTTCAGACCATTGTGCCATCGGTCGACCGGTCGGTCGACCGAGCCAGGATACAGAGAGCAAGTCTCTCTGTACGGTCGACCGCTCGGTCGACCGGGGCCTTTCCACAGAGCAGAGCTCTTTGGACGGTCGACCGGGTCGGTCGGCCGGCCCTCCTGCCAGAACTGGCGTTCACGTCTGTGCACGTCGGTCGATCGGCTCGGTCGACCGGCTGATGCCAGGACAGAACTTTAAGGGATTTAAAACTTGGTCTTTTTGGTTGAAGTAAAATCCCATAAAATACTGAAAAATCTACAAAAATAGTTTTACCAATATACTTTGATAAACAAACATGCTTGCACAAAATCAAGGCATGTTACAAATGATTTGGACTATTTTTGTAAGTTTAAAAATATTGGCTCAAATGAAAAACAGTATTTTCCAAACTTGATTTTTCCAAACTTTGTTTTTCCAAAACATCTCCAAATACAAAAACAAGATATTTAAACAACTTTTAAAGCATAGTGTGTATGGATATGATCCACTACACAAACATGGTGAAATATCTATGTTTTTGACATTAAGCTCTAAACATGGTTTTGGATAAAAGATATGTAAACTTGAAAACCAAAATCCAAACATGTATTTTCTAAAATTGAAAATCTTTTCTAAAAACAAACTAAATCAAGAGTGTGTGTGTATATGAACTTGAGCAACCCACCAACTACTCTATCATTTACATTTTATCTAAAAATAAAATCTTCTAAAACAAACCTAGACTCAAGTCTTCATCTTCTTGAAGTCTTCACTTGAAGCCTTCTTGACTTGGTCCAAACACCGTGCTAGCTCCAAAACTTGACTTCAAATCCTTTGTTGAAGCTATGTACCTACTAAGATCTTGATCATAAATCTGTCACTAATTAAACACAAGATCATTAGTACTATAACTACATGAGTTGATCATCATCAAAACTAGAGTGATGGGCCTTCGGGCTAACATATACCTCAAAGCCTTAGGAATTCATGTTTATCTTGCTACTATTAATGATTCATATGTTAATAATAGCAAGTATAATGAGGCTAATGCAAAATCCCTACATGCTTTAAGATCTACCCTAAATGATGTTTATTTATCTAGGGTTGCTAATCTTGATTCGGCTTTTGTAGTTTGGAACACCATACTCTCCCTTGGCGAAAAGGAACAAGAGGGACGGTCGACCGTCTAGAGAGCTTTGCTCCCTGGAAATGCCCCGGTCGACCGGTCCGATCGACCGGCAGAGAGTCTGCTCTCTGTTTTAGAGGCTCGGTCGACCGGCCGGTCGACCGCAGCCCCAACGGTCGGATTTCCTACCGTTGCCGGTCGACCGGGCGGTCGACCGACAGCTCTGTCTGGCCTATAACGGCTAGTTTTTGGAACCCTATAAATTGGGCCATTTGGGGGCTATTTTAGATAAGATTTTAAGTGGATTTTTACAAAAGTTTTTCCTACTCTTTTAAGAGGTTTTCTCCACTTATATTAGAGCCAATATTTCCAATCAAAAGGAGAGTTTATCAAGAGTGTTTTCAAAGTGATTTCTTTGAGTTTTTCACCACACATTCCATCCTTGTTTTTCTCACAAACACTTGAGCAACCCATTGACATATTCTTTTCTATAGGAGTGTTCTTTTGAGATTATTTTTAGGTGATCAAAGAGTTGTGATCACCAAAGACTTCATTTTGTACTTTGAGGAGGCGGACGGTTGTGTTCGCGGTGTTTCGAGTTCGTGTGTGAACTCGGTGTTTGAGGTGCGGCCTCAGCGAGCTAGTGGGCTTGCGGTGTGCACGGGACTAGAGAGTCCAAGAGTTCTAGTGGGAACTCCTTGTAGGTGTTGCGGCACCCAGTGATCCGGTGGGATCGGTTTATAGTAGAAATCCTTCAAGTGTGAAGGCGGGAACGTAGAGCAAGGTGCTCGAATCTCGAAACAAATCTCCCGTGTTTGCGATTGCTCACTCTCTATCTCTTACTCTTGTCTTTATATCTTGCATGCTTTTATTGCTTTAATCTTTATATGCTAGATATATTGTGTGCTTAATTGTATATGCTTAGGGATTGTTTGCTAACACTAGTTTTCAACCAAGAGAGCCAACGCGACACCTCAACTCTTATTTAGAAGAATCTTGAGGAGTTAGTCCAGAGCCCTTCACGGGGAATTCGGCTACACTCTTGTGTTAAACTTGGTGTTTAGTGTAATAAGCTTTAAGTTACATTAAATAGTTTTTAATTCCGCATTTAGTGACCATTAGATTAGCCATCACCTATTCACCCCCCCTCTAGGTGATTTACACTCTCAACGATGCTCAATTGAACTACACTACAACTGAGAAGGAATTCTTAGCAGTAGTGTTTTCCTTAGAGAAATTTTGTCCCTACCTACTAGGGTCTAAAACCATCATTTTCACCGATCATTCTACGCTTAGGTACCTCAGATGAAGAGGATGCCAAGGCCCGACTCATTCGTTGGATCCTCCTTCAAGAATTCGATCTCGAGATTCCAGACAAGAAAGGCATAGAAAATGTCGTTGCTAACCATCTCTCACAAATCCCTAATTCTCCATGCAACGAATTACCCATAAATAAGGATTTTCCTGATGAAAATCTCTAGCTATCTTTAGGGAATTGGTTTGCTAATATAGTGAATTACTTAGTCAGAAATCAAACTCTGTCTCATTGGTCCAAAAACGATATATACCGTTTCTTATCTCAAGCCCGGTATTTCTTTTGGGAGGAACCGTATCTTTTTAAGTACTGTGCAGACCAAATTATTAGGAGATACATTCCCGATGAGGAGGTTAAGAGTGTTCTATCCTTTTGTCACGACCTTGCATGCGGTAGACACTTTGGTCCCGCAAGACTGCTGAAAAAGTGCTACAAAGTGGGTTCTATTGGCCCACTTTGTTCAAAGATGCTTATGAATTTTGCAAGACGTGCTCTAGATGCCAAATGGTAGGAAGGATCTCAAAACGAAATATGATGCCCCTCAACCCAATTCTAGAAATAGAACTCTTTGATGTTTGGGGTATCGACTTTATGGGTCTATTTCCTAATTCATTTGAAAACCAATACATATTGGTTGCTGTGGACTATGTGTCCAAGTGGGTAGAAGCCATTCCTAGTAGAACTAATGATAACAAAGTTGTCATAGAGTTTTTGAAAGAGAACATTTTCTCACGCTTTGGAACCCCTCGTGCTATCATCAGTGATAATGACACTCACTTTTGCAATAGATCTTTTGAAGCTCTTATGCGAAAGTATGCCATAACTCACAAGTTGTCCACACCTTATCATCCTCAAACCAGTGGGCAGGTTGAGGTTTTCAATAGACAAGTCAAGCTTATCTTGGAGAAGACTGTGAACCAAAATCGGAAAGATTGGTCCACCAAACTTGTTGATGCCCTATGGGCCTACAGGACCGCTTTCAAGACGATTCTAGGGATGTCTCCTTATAGGTTACTCTATGGTAAAGCTTGTCACCTACCCGTTGAGTTAGAGCACCGGGCCTTATGGGCAATCAAGCAGTTGAATTTCGACTAGACTATGGCCGGTGCCCTGCGGAAATTACAAATTTCCGAATTAGAGGAGTTAAGAAATGAGGCCTATGAAAATGCTAAGATCACTAAAGATAGAGTTAAGATTTTTCATGATAAACACATCATAAGAAAAACCTTTGTCCCTGGACAAAAAGTCTTACTCTATAATTCTAGGCTTCATCTTTTTTCAGGAAAATTAAAATCAAGATGGACTGGGCCATTCGTTGTAAAACTGTGTTTCCACACGGTGCAGTTGAGATCAGTGACACCAAGAATGGAAATAACTTAAATGGTCAACGCCTTAAACCTTTCTTGGAATCGGGCCGGTAAATGAAACGGCTATGGGTCTTTTTGACCCAGTGTATCGGTAACTTTCCTCTTTTCCATTTTATTTCATGCATATATACATTTCTTTCATACATTGGGGACAATGCATGAGATAAGTGTGGGGGAGGGTTCTAACATGACTAATATAAAAAATAAAAAAACTTTTTAAAAGGTAAGAACAATATTTTGATATATTTTTTTTTAAGAAATTAAGTCAATTTTAAGGAATAGGAAAATCATAATTAGGATTTCTTACACTTGGTCAAAATAAGATGACTTGTTTGATTTTTAGGATTAGGAAGAAAATTTGTGAACAGACGTGCACAGACGTGCACGCCACTGTTGGCTGGAGGGCCGGTCGACCGGCAGAGAGTCTGCTCTCTGTTCCAGAGGCTCGGTCGACCGGCCGGTCGACCGCAGCCCCAACGGTCGGATTTCCTACCGTTGCCGGTCGACCGGGCGGTCGACCGACAGCTCTGTCTGGCCCATAACGGCTAGTTTTTGGAGCCCTATAAATTGGGCCATTGGGGGCTGTTTTAGATAAGATTTTAAGTGGATTTTTACAACAGTTTTTCCTACTCTTTTAACAGGTTTTCTCCACTTATATTAGAGCCAATATTTCTAATCAAAAGGAGAGTTTATCAAGAGTGTTTTCAAAGTGATTTCTTTGAGTTTTTCACCACACATTCCATCCTTGTTTTTCTCACAAACACTTGAGTAACCCATTGACATATTCTTTCTATAGGAGTGTTCTTGTGAGATTGTTTTTAGGTGATCAAAGAGTTGTGATCACCAAAGACTTCATTTTGTACTTTGAGGAGGCGTACGGTTGTGTTCGCGGTGTTTCGAGTTCGTGTGTGAACTCGGTGTTTGAGGTGCGGCCTCGGCGAGCAAGTGGGCTTGCGGTGTGTACGGGACTAGAGAGTCCAAGAGTTCTAGTGGGAACTCCTTGTAGGTGTTGCGGCACCCAGTGATCCGGTGGGATCGGTTTATAGTGAAAATCCTTCAAGTGTGAAGGCGGGGACGTAGAGCAAGGGTGCTCGAACCTCGAAACAAATCTCCCGTGTTTGCGATTGCTCACTCTCTATCTCTTACTCTTGTCTTTATATCTTGCATGCTTTTATTGCTTTAATCTTTATGCTAGATATATTGTGTGCTTAATTGTATATGCTTGGGGATTGTTTGCTAACATTAGTTTTCAACCAAGAGAGCCAACGCGGCACCTCAACTCTTATTTAGAAGAATCTTGAGGAGTTAGTCCAGAGCCCTTCACGGGAAATTCGGCTACACTCTTGTGTTAAACTTGGTGTTTAGTGTAATAAGTTTTAAGTTGCATTAAATAGTTTTTAATTTCGCATTTAGTGACCATTAGATTAGCCATCACCTATTCACCCCCCTCTAGGTGATTTACACTCTCAACGATGCTCAATTGAACTACACTACAACTGAGAAGGAATTCTTAGCAGTAGTGTTTTCCTTAGAGAAATTTTGTCCCGACCTACTAGGGTCCAAAACCATCATTTTCACCGATCATTCTACGCTTAGGTACCTCAGATGAAGAAGGATGCCAAGGCCCGACTCATTCGTTGGATCCTCCTTCAAGAATTCGATCTCGAGATTCGAGGCAAGAAAGGCGTAGAAAATGTCGTTGCTAACCATCTCTCACGAATCCCTAATTCTCCATGCAACGAATTACCCATAAATGAGGATTTTCCTGATAAAAATCTCTTAGCTATCTTTAGGGAACCTTGATTTGCTGATATAGTGAATTACTTAGTCATAAACCAAACTCCGTCTCATTGGTCCAAAAACGATATATACCGGTTCTTATCTCAAGCCCGGTATTTCTTTTGGGAGGAACCGTATCTTTTTAAGTACTGTGCAGACCAAATTATTAGGAGATACATTCCTGTTGAGGAGGTTAAGAGTGTTCTATCCTTTTGTCACGACCTTGCATGCGGTAGACACTTTGGTCCCCGCAAGACTGCTGAAAAAGTGCTACAAAGTGGGTTCTATTGGCCCACTTTGTTCAAAGATGCTTATGAATTTTGCAAGACGTGCCCTAAATGCCAAATGGTAGGAAGGATCTCAAAACGAAATATGATGCCCCTCAACCCAATTCTAGAAATAGAACTCTTTGATGTTTGGGGTATCGACTTTATGGGTCTATTTCCTAATTCATTTGGAAACCAATACATATTGGTTGCTGTGGACTATATGTCCAAGTGGGTAGAAGCCATTCCTAGTAGAACTAATGATAACAAAGTTGTCATAGAGTTTTTGAAAGAAAACATTTTCTCACGCTTTGGAACCCCTCGTGCTATCATCAGTGATAATGACACTCACTTTTGCAATAGATCCTTTGAAGCTCTTATGCGAAAGTATGCCATAACTCCTAAGTTGTCCACACCTTATCATCCTCAAACCAGTGGGCAGGTTGAGGTTTTCAATAGACAAGTCAAGCTTATCTTGGAGAAGACTGTGAACCAAAACCGGAAAGATTGGTCCACCAAACTTGTTGATGCCCTATGGGCCTACAGGACCGCTTTCAAGACGATTCTAGGGATGTCTCCTTATAGGTTACTCTATGGTAAAGCTTGTCACCTACCCGTTGAGTTAGAGCACCGGGCCTTATGGGCAATCAAGCAGTTGAATTTCGACTAGACTATGGCCGGTGCCCTTCGGAAATTACAAATTTCTGAATTAGAGGAGTTAAGAAATGAGGCCTATGAAAATGCTAAGATCACTAAAGATAGAGTTAAGATTTTTCATGATAAACACATCATAAGAAAAACCTTTGTCCCTGGACAAAAGTCTTACTCTATAATTCTAGGCTTCATCTTTTTCAGGAAAATTAAAATCAAGATGGACTGGGCCATTCGTTGTAAAAACTGTGTTTCCACACGGTGCAGTTGAGATCAGTGACACCAAGAATGGAAATAACTTTAAGGTAAATGGTCAACGCCTTAAACCTTTCCTGGAATCGGTGCCGGTAAATGAAACGGCTATGGGTCTTTTTGACCCAGTGTATCGGTAACTTTCCTCTTTTCCATTTTATTTCATGCATATATATATTTCTTTCATACATTGGGGACGATGCATGAGATAAGTGTGGGGGAGGGTTCTAACATGACTAATATAAAAAATAAAAAAACTTTTTAAAAGGTAAGAACAATATTTTGATATATTTTTTTTGTAAGAAATTAAGTCAATTTTAAGGAATAGGAAAATCATAATTAGGATTTCTTACACTTGGTCAAAATAAGATGACTTGTTTGATTTTTAGGGTTAGGAAGAAAATTTGTGAAAGTAATTTAGTCTTGATCTTTGCCTTGATGAAATATGCACACTTTATACACTTACACACTTAGGGTTTAAAAAACAAAGACTCTTATGCCTTATAAAAAAAAGAAAAAACTATACATAAATAAACAAGTCTAATTATTGATTAGCTAGGTGCTTTGGCCTAAGCAAGCCTTGGTATTTATGCAAAAGATAATTAGATAAGTTTGAAATATATATATATATATATATATATATATATATATATATATATATATATAAATTCTCTGATTAAGCTAGGTATTTGTGCCTCATGACGCATTAGTATTCACGCCTAAAAGGGGTACATTTTATAAATAAAAACCTTGTTTTGTGGTCTTGTCTGCTCGAGTGTTTAAGTCCTTAGGGGTATTTTCTCACCTGGTGCCCTAAAACTGTCCAGTTTGGGTGTCACCGACTAAAGGCTCGTTACATGGGCAGATTTGAAAGCCAAATGGAATTGAGGAATAAATACCACCAAAGATAAATATAAATAAAGCATAGGAGTTAATGTTAAAGAACTCTTAGTCAAACTTCACAGTCACGATGGTGCATATGACTCGGGATAAAGTAATAGACTAGATGAGAAATATAATTTGACTCCTTACTTTGATTGATGACATGTTTTTGAATAGAGACTAAGTTTAAGAATGAAAAGTTTGATATTCCTATAACTTATAGATTACTTAAACTTTTACAAATATACTTCAAATATTTTCTCCTTTCAAAATGCTTTTCGAAAATACTAACATTTTTCTCTTTCTTTATGGATTTTGTGGGTGCAATCCACTGAAAACCCTCATGAGACAAAACTCGTCCTCTAGGGGTAACCTAGAGGTTTAACGTCTTATTGCACATGCTCAGTGCAATCGAGTGACCTGCGAAAGTGGTCTAATAATTGATTAGAATTAGTTTTGATGTTTTGCTCGAGGACGAGCAAAAGATAAGTGTGAGCGTGTGATCAGTCACATATATTGCATATACATTGTCACGTTACCATACTTTTTATCTAATAAATCCTATTATAAGTCTTATTCTTCTTTGTTAAATATAGGCCCATTGCTAAAAGAAAGAAAAGAAAACAAGCCCAAAAGCCCATCAAATTCTGATTTAATTCAGAATAAATTCGAAATCAGAGAATCAGGGCAGATCTTGGAAAATCAGAGAGGTTGAAAATCGGTTGAAATGAATCTTCCAAATCAAGCGGTTGAAGCTAACAATCAAAGGCTGTTTCGTCAAATCCTGGAGTTGAAACAAAAAAACCAGCAGAAGATATGGGCGAATCAACAAACCGGGGAGTTCCACCATCTGGGTGTGGCCACCTGGGCCACGTTTCCGCGACCTTGTTGTTTCTGTTGGGGGAGCGTTTGCTCCCCCAATCTTCCCACGACCTCTCCCCTCTGGTTTTTCCCTATAAATACATTTTCAACTGGGAAGACCAGAGCGAAGACTAGGATTAGAATTTTTGTTTATTTTTTAAGGTTTAGGCTCTTTGTTAGATAGTACAAAAGTTGTATCTTTCTTTTGCAATTTATAGTTCAGTACAAATACAAGTGAGAGAGAGGAATTGAGTGATTGTATTCTGAAGATTGAAGTGACATCAATACAAGGATCAAGCTACCTTTTCTTCCACTCCATTTTACGGTATGTCTTTCTTTATTTACTTGCATTGTTCTTTGTCTTCCATGAGTAGCTAAATCAATTTTCTGGGCTCACTATTACTCCTCTCTCTGATCCCTCTTCTTTTCGAATGATTTTGATGAAAAGACCCAATGAATCATTTGCATGGCTAACTTAAGCCTTTCTTATTGAAAGTGCTCTTGAAGGCACATGAGGATGGGTTTGGATTTTAAATTTCTACTTCTTTAAAAATATCTCTTGAACTTGTTTTTATCTCATACTTGAACTTCTTGAGGATTTAACATTCAATTCGAGATGATTTCTTAAAGAAAAGGATTAACTTCTCCAACCATCTTATGTGCTTTTCTTAAAACTTTCTAACCTCAATCTTAAGTTTTTGCCTATGATCAAGTTGAGGCACTAGGGATTTCAATAGAAGAACATATTATTGAGTAGTGAGATAGTGAGCCCAAATTTTCTTCTTCATTAAAAACAACAAATCACTTTTCAAAGCTTTTTAAATCACCTTTTCCAAAGCCTTCTCCAAATTTACAATTGTTCTTTTAATCATTTCCTTTCTCTCCATTCTCTTTTCAACTAAAAAACGAGCATCATTCTTAGCTTTCTAAACAAAACACCGAAAAGCTTTCATCGCATTCCTCCTCATGGACACGACCCGTTAGCCCAAGACTACACGGTAATTCTTAGCTCTTTGATTTTATAATCAATACATATATAAGAAACACATATGAGTATACAAAAATAAGATAACATGAATATCATGTGTATAACTCATAACTATCACCCTATTCATACACAAGTTTAAAAGATATTCAATAAGGGTATACAGGACATGGTCGCCCAACCATCCGCCCTTAAAGGGTAGAAGTTTTCAAAAATAAGATTTGAAAATTGTTGTAGATTGAAATACTACGAAGTGAAGAATAAATAACTACTTTAAAGTAATTTTTGAAAAACTAGTTAAAGATCTTTCAAACATGAAACCAAATCATATATGCCATGAAGCATGTTAAATACATAAGAGTTGATACTCGAAATCTATAAAGCTCATAAATGCTCATGAAAATAAAGTCATGAGTAAACAAAAATAGTGTGAGTGCACAAGAATCATGTGAATAGCATATTCATGAAAATAATCAATAAGGTTCAAGAAACACATGAAATTCTTTTATCAAAAACATGAAAATCATCAAAACTAAATTTTTTATCAAAACTAAATAAGCATCAAGGTATATGTATGTTTTGTCTATACTAATACATACATATCCAAACATAAACTAGTCCACAAAAGTATATTTCATGAAGGCAAGTGGCTCTAGGATATACATGTATATCTATTAGTTTTAGACAAAAATAACATTACATGAAGCAAAACAGGTACAAAAATAGGGAAAACATGTATAAATTAAGAATCATCAAACTAGGTTTACAAGTACATGTAATGAAGCACAAACACTAATAATCAAGTGTAGCTCACTACTTATACAAGTATAAACACAAATTTTAACAAAAACTACATCTAAACAAGTATTCACTATATGAAGTACAAAACAGACATGATCATTAGCCCAAATGCACGTGTTTTAGAACTAGCATATGCATAGTAGTTAAATAATAGTGAGAACACAAAATATAAATCCATATGAATATGAGTGTATCTCAAAGACTATCTATGTATAACACATGTCTAATAACATCGCATTTAATATAATGAGCAAGAAAAACTAAGACATGCTAAAAAATCATCAATGAAAAAGCATGTAAATATAAATAGGGAGTTAGAGATAAATACCAAAATCAATAGGGCTAATCTCTAGGTGTTCAAAGTATGGTGGTCCTTCCACCAAACATCCTTGAAGGTGATGCATCCAATGTAGTGTCCTTCAAGCTCAAACGCATCCACTATCAAGGCACCAATACCCTCACGTCAAGTGAGAGCCCACTCCTACCAATAGGGGTTGATTTTGGTACCCATATCTTTTGGGACCATGGTGGCTAGCACCTTTCCTAACCAAAATAAACTTTTTGCAAAATTTAAAATATTTATTCTATCATAACAAAATCTTGTAAGGTGGACCGTACGTCCACAATGTATACAAGTATACACATGAGAATACATAGAATCATGTGTGTGAATGATGAGCATGTGTATGCCGTGATTGGCGTGCATAAATATGTGAAACTTGTTTCTTTCGAAATATGGATTTCAATTTCTTGTGATACATAGTACATTGGCTCAAAGTGGAGCCCAAACAATCTACACTTTTTTTCAACATGCAAATATCATTATTAATACTTGAAAAAGAAGTGGAGCATGCAATAGTGTAGGTTCACCTAGAGGGGGTGAAT